>JAODAL010014305.1:0-87956 GCA_025379985.1 Phyllomedusa bahiana | reverse complement strand
AGATTCATGCCCAGGAGGAGCCATTCACACCATTCAGTGCTCTGCGGTTTGTTTCCCGGGACACACTATGAAGGCCACTCAGGATGCCTGGCACCTTATGAATTGCTTTTAGGATGGCAAATGGATCTCCAAGAAATCGACTAGTCTTGAGGAGGAAGAGGATGCCGGTGGCAGATTGTCACAGGTTAATCCAGAACTGCTTAGAGACTATTCAATCCTAGATGGTCCGGACGAGGAAGAGGATTAGTCCCTATCCCCCACACCACTCGCCCTTTTGTGTCTGAGTCTTTCAATAAAGCTTCTGGCCTGTGAACACCCCTCCCTCTTCCCTTTTCGCTTCAAAGGTCTATTTATTTATTAGTTGTCGTATCCCAGTACCCTTTCTACTGCTGCTGAGTGAAATGGTTCTCATGTGGCAGTAGATCTGGTACATTGTTACAAATCTTGTGAGTTAGAAAATGTATAATGCATTAATAGTTATGTTCCTATAATGCTTTGGTTATGTGCTTACACTTAGGATTAACTAATGTACTTTCCTGCCATATACTGGCTAATGTGTGCGTATGAAAGAGAGGTATTTAAAATCAATATCAGTTACTACTGGAAATTACTGGAACCATGTGGGAAGAGTCTCCGGCTTCACACACCATCAGGTTGGAAAAAAAGCAGTTTGGTCGAGTCCTGGTCTAGTCAGGTGAGAGGAAAGTAGTCTCTACAGAGTCTTCTGTTAAAGTATTATTTACTCTAAGGCTATGTTCACACGGCTTATTTGCGGGGCGTAATTACACCCTGCAATTACGCCGTGTGGATGGGGGCGGAGCGGGGGCGGGGTGCCGGCACCTCGCCGGCCCATAGACATTCATTACCAGCGGCGCGTATACGCCGCTGGTAATTCACATGTCACTTACCTCCCCCCTCGGCGTATTCGCAGAGCAGGGAGAGGAGACGTAATCCATACTTCTCTATGAGAACTGTGGATTACCGTAATGACTGGGATGTATTCCAGCCGTAATTTGCGCACTCTGGCTCTTAATTACAGACTGAAATATGTCCCATTTTAAGCCGTGTGAACATAGCCTAAGAAGTCCTAGCTCAGAAACTGTTAACCTGTAAACCTGTCACATAACTTATGCCCCCCTTGCTGAGGACAGCACAAGCTAGTGACAGCCATGCTGTTTCCAGCACTGTGTCCCTTGTTCTGTAAGATGCAGCAGTTTTAGTGTATTTAATGCTCAAATCTGCAGTTTACAGCCAGAAAAGAGTCATGAAAAGTCAGTTTCATTTAGGCCCCGCTCACCTGAGGCTAGCCTCGCCCACCTCACAACTGATTAACCTATTACTTTGAATAGGTAGAAACGTGAATAACTGTCAGGTCGGTGGGGCTAACATCTGTTCATGAATAAGTGGACTCTTTTCTGGCTGAAAACTGCCGGATTTGAGCATTAAATGCTCAAAAACTGCTGCACCTTACAGAATAAGGGACACAACGCTGGAAACAGCATGTCTGTCACTAGCTTGTGCTATCCTGAGCAAGAGTGGTATAACCTATGTGACAGGTTCTCTTTAACCCCTTACCGACATTTGACGTATCCATATGTCAAGGTCAGGTAGGGGTTCACGCAACTTGACATATGGGTACGTCATGGTGATCTTACGAGCTCACAAGCTGAGCTGGCAAGATCGCGGCATGGGACCAGCGGCATATTACCGCGGGCATCATGCCGCATTCCCCACAACTGGAGTGAGTTCCAGCCGCAGGTGATTAATCCTTTATTATCGCGACCGATCATGGTCATGAAGCTGCAGGCAGGTGGAGTGAGCAGTCACCGCTCACTGGTCTCCTACCTGATAGCCCGGCTGCTTTACAAAAGCATCCAAGTTGTCTGGTAATGTCACCATGCCCGCAATCATGCATTGTGGGCACGGTGATTGACAGTCACCATGGAGACTCGTACACAGCAGTAATGCTGTGTTCAGGTCTCCTCTGGAGAAAAGTGAAAAAAATTTGAAAAAGTTAACAAAAAGTAAGACACAAACACGAAAAATAAAATAAAAACATGTACACCGCCCTTTTCCCCTTTACAAATGCCAATCCCCCCAAAAACGATAAAAAATAAGGTACACATATTTTGTATTGCCGCGTGCGTAATGACCTACCCTAAAAAATATGTCCCATTAATTAACCCATACGGTGAACGCCATGAAAAAACTCACAGATTTGCGATTTTTCTTCATCCCGCAACACATAAAATAGAATAAAAAGTGATCAAAAGCTCCTATAAACACCAAAGTGGTACCAATTAAAATATCAGTTCATCCTGCAAAAAAAAGTCCATACACAGCTCTGTATACGGAAAAAAAAAAAAAGTTATGGCTAGCACAATAAAAACACTTTAAAAAAAAAAAAAAAGTGCTTCCACATAAACTATATAAATTGGGTATCGCTGTAATTGTCTTGACCCAGGAAGTAAAACTAACTTGTCACGTATGCTGCACGGTGAGCGCTATTAAAAATAAAAAACACTACTAGGATTGAAGTATTTTCCTTACCCTTCCTTCCGAAAAACGGATTTAAAACCGATCAAAAAGCCCTGTCCCCCCAAAAACAATACCAATAAAAGCATCAACTCATCCCACAAAAAAAAGCTGCTATACAACTCTGTACACAGAAAAATAAAAAACTTTATGGCCTTTAAATCGTGTTTCTTTTTGAATAAAAGTGTTTTTATTGTGTAAAGCAGTAAAACATAAAAAAGATACAAATTGGGTATCGCTGTAATGGTATTGACCTGCTGAGTAAAACTAGCATGTCATTTATACCAGACAGTGACCACTGTAAAAAATAAAAATAAAAACACTACCAAGATTGATGTATTTTGTTCAAAATGACTCACAAAAACCTTAATAAGAAGTGATCAAAGTGTCATGTGCACCCCATAATGGTAACAATAAAAAATTCAACTCATCCCGCAAAACACAAGCCCATGATCAGCTCTGTATACAGAAAAATAAAAAATGTTTATTGTGCAAAAGTAATAAAACATAAAAAGCTATATGAAATTTATATTATTGCAATTGTACCGAACCACATACTGGTAGTAAAATTATCTGGTCATATATCCCATACAGCGAACGCTGTAAAAATGAAGCCCCAAAAAAATGGCGGAACTGCGTTTTATTCCCCCCATTTTCATGGCTCAATGCTAAAAAAAAAAATACGGAACACCTTTGCACCCAAAATGCACAATACACCCCTACATGAGATCCATGAGTGGTGTTGAATCCAAAATGGGGTGCCTTCTGAAAAGTTTTATCTGTTCTGATACTTTGGGAGCTTTGCAAATTGCCAAATAGAGCTCCCTCCTTTGTACACCCTGCTGTGTGCCAAAACAGCAATTTCCACCCATTTTCAGCTTGCAGATTGTTGGAAAAAATATTTATTTTTTTTTCAGCGCATTCTGACGATCGTTCATACAATTTCCCTCTGGGGAAAAGTGTAAAAAGTGTAAAAAAGTAAAACACAAAAAATAAAATAAAAACACGTACACCGCCCTTATCCCCTTTACAAACAGCAATCGCCCCAAAAAAGATCAAAAATAAATAAAGTACCCATATTTGGTATCGCCGCGTGTGTAACGACCTGCCCTATAAATCTGTCATGTTAATTAACCCGTACAGTGAACGCCGTAATAAAACCCCCCTGAAAAACAGTCACAGAATTGCGATTTTTTTTTCATCCCTCAGCACATAAAATGGAGTAAAAAGTCATCAAAAACTCATATCAACATCAAAATGGTGCCAATTAAAACGTCAGTTCATCCCGCAAAAAAAAGTCCTTATACAGCTCTGTATATGGAAACATTTAAAAGTTATGGCAATCAGAAGATAGTGATGCATAAATATTGTTTTACACAATAAAAATTATTTTTTTAAAGAAAAATTGTGCTTCCACATAAAAAACTATATAAATTGGGTATCACCGTAATCGTCTCAACCCACAGAGTAAAACTAACTTGTCATGGATACTGTATGGTGAGCGCTATTAAAAATAAAAAACACTCCCAGGATTGCTGTATTTTTGTTCAAAATGCATCACAAAAACCTTAATTAAAAGTGATCAAAACATCACATGCACCCTGTAATGATACCAATAAAAACATTAACTCATTTCACAAAAAACAAGCCCACAATCCGCTCCGTATACAAAAAATTTAAAAAATTTATGGCTGTCAATAAGACAAACATAAAAACACAACTTTTTAATAACTCACTTCTATTGTGTAAAAAGTAATAAAATATAAAAAACGATATAAAAGTATATCATTTTAATTGTACCAACCCCCATAGTAAAGTTATCCTGTCATTTATCCCATATGGCGAATACTGTAAAAATGAAGCACAAAAACAATGGCGGAACTGCGTTTTTTCCCCTCCATTTTCATGGCCCAATGCCAAAAAAAAGCTACGGAACAATTGTGCGCCCAGGATGCAAAATACACCCCTAGATGAGATCCTGAGGGGTGTTGAATCCAAAATGGGGCAACTTCTGGAAGGTTTCACCTGTTCTAGTATTTTGGGGGGGCTTTGCTGATGCGACATGGGCCCACCAAATCTTGCGCCAAAAGCCAAATAGCGCTCCCTCCCTTGTACACCCTGCCATGCGCCCAAACAGCAGTTTACACCCGCTTGTAGGGTATTGCCGAACTTGGAAGAAATTGTGTAACACAATTTGGGATGCTTTTTTTTCCCGGCTTCCTTGTAAAAATTAAACATTTTCAGCTACAATACGCTAAAAAAAATTTGTGAAACGCCTGTGGGGTCGATATACTCAATGCACCTCTGGATATATTCTTTAAGGGGTGTAGTTTCCAATATGGGGTCTTTTTAGGGAGTTTTTTTGGGTTTTTTAGCCCCTTAGGTTGGGGGGGGGGGGGGGGGGGGGGGGGGGGGGGGGGGGGGGGGGGGGCTGCAAACCTGAAATTGCCCTAAATAAAATTGTAATGAAATGAGACCCCAGAGTCCAGTAGGTGCACCTCCTATTCTGAGGCTTGTGGGTGATCCATTTAATGCACTAGGGCCACACTTGGGATATCTCTGAAGACGTCATAATCTGAGGAATCATTTTTAAGCTGCATTTCATGGTCACATCTACTGTGTTCCAGTGAATAATGAATAAAATTGAAAATTTAAAAAAATTTGAAATGTTTACCTCCACTTTGCTTAAATTTCTGTGAAATATCTAAAGGGTCAACAAAATTCTTAGATGCTTTTTTTAAATACTTAAAGGGGTGTAGTTTCTAAGATGTGGTAATTTATGGGGGTTTCTAAAATACAGGCCCCTTAAAACCAAAGTCGAAAATGGACTGGTCCCTAAAAAATCTATTTTGCAAATTTTCTTGAAAAAGTGAAAAATTAAATACTATATTTCTAAGTCACTTTTAAAGTGGTAAAAAAAAAAACATTTAAAAAATGCAACCCACAGTAGACATATGGTAGATGCTGTTAAAACTATTTTGAGTGGAATAACTATCCGTCTTACATGCAGAAATTTTTGAAATTTGAAAATTGCAAATTGTTGCAAATTTTCATGATTTTTTGATATTTTTCCACAAATAAACAAAGATTGTATGAACCAAAATGTATTACTAACTTAATGCACAATGTGCCACGAGAAACAATCTCTGAAACACTTGGATAGGTGAAAATGTCAAAAAATTATTCTCACATAAAGTGACAAAATGTCAGATTTAAATCCAGGGCTCTGTCAGGAAGGCCAAAACTGGCTCCAGCGGTAAAATCTACAAAACAAAGTGAAATTTTTAAATTTTTTGTGAAATACTAAAGGGGTAACAAACTTCCTAATGCTTTTTAAATACTTTAAGGAGTCTAGTTTCTTAGAAGGAGTCATTTATGGGGGTATCTAACATAGAGAGAACTGGACTGGTCCCTAAAAAAATCTATTTTGCTAATTTTCTTGAAAGGCTATGTTTACACGGCGTAACCGCAGTGTGTACAGTATGCGGTGCAATAAGCCAGGTGATTTAGATAGCGCTGACACAGCATGTCCAAAGAACGGCAATGGGGGCAGTAACCACTCCTACTACAGACATGCATTACTCGTGGCGCGTAATCGCGGAGTAATTGACATGTCACTAATCCCACACGTACAGTTGACCGTGTAAGTTTGTAGGAGGTTCTGTCATCCCTACATGTAAGGCATTTACCTGCTGAATGGTATTTTAGCTTCATCTGGTCGGTATCAGTGGATCTAACATGGATTGTGCGAGTATCCAAACCCAGCATCCATCAACGTCACACAGAGGGGAATTTACATTGCTACGTCCAGGAACTGTAATATTTTCTAGTCAGGAGTAAAGCTGCACATGTTACTCTTGCTATATTGGGCTTCTTAGGCCTTGGGCGAGAGCCATGCTACGACTTCCATGTCACGAACATAGTTGGCTCTACCCATGTAGCAATAGTAACCATGAGTATTAGTCTGTTTCCACAGGTGCCACCTGTGGAAGGCCTCCTTCAGTGAAACATTCTTGGGATGATGTTTACCATAAATATATCATTTATACAGTACAAGGAGTCTTCTGTACCCAATTGTCATCAGAGACCGTAAGCTTGTTTACAGCATAAAAGGTGAATATCTCCTCTTCTATGTAAACATAGTAAACTTGCTCTACTGCGCCTTAAAGAGAGACTGCAACCTGCCATTACTGTTTCACAAACTACATTCAGTAAAGAAGTGCAACGTGTAAAGTTCTCAAGTGTCTGGCTGTTTTCAATTACACCAATATCGAGGGCACCCCAACACCAGACATCAATACTTTAACTCCTTAACGACCGTCCGCCGACTTTAGACGTCGGCTGGTGCGGGTTGTTCGTCTGCAGCGACGTCTTTAGATGTCTTTAGACCCCTCCGCAACCCGGTGCTTTAACCCTTTGATTGCGGCAGTGCGTTACCGCAGCACAATCAATGGGTTCCCCTGCTCTGTCGGGTGCTCGGAACACCCAGTGACCAAACAGCCCGGGGAACGGCTGCACAGTCAGCTCTGGGGACCTAGCATGGCCCCAGGGCTGTCTGTGTATCAAGCCAGTGACTAGGATGCACTTTGTGCTGTCCTAATCACTGCCTGTGTTAGACTGACACAGATTAGAATGTATTAGCATATTCATATATGCTAATACATTCTAAAGTGTAAAAAAAATTTGTAAAAAAATGTTAAACAGTTCTCCCTTCATAGGAGTAAAAAAAAGGTAAAAAAAACAAACCATAAAGTGTAAAAAAAAGTGTAAAAAAAATTAATAAATATTTAATAAAAAATAATTGTGCATAAATAACACGCAAAAAAAAACCTACACATATTTGGTATCCACACGACCGTAATAACCTGTAGAATTAATCTAGCAAGTTATTACGTGTGAAATGTGAATGGTGTAAAAAAAAAAAAAAAATGCAATTATTTATAAATGAACGTAAACTATTCCCCCATAAAGTACAACTTGTCTCGAATAAAACGAGGCCTCATACAACTGCGTCACTGAAAAAATAAAAAAGTTACAACTGTTGAAACGCAAGGAGGCAAAAACTAAAAAAATGTTCATTAACTACTTTTCAGGCATTCAGCTTAAGGGGTTGAGTGCCTCCAACCATACTGTCTCCAACCATGCAAACCTCCCCTATTGACATTTGCTGTGGACATGAGGGAAGTGTTTAGAGGGCCAGCGCTCCACTCCAGCCACTGTGATGACACTAAGGGCTCGTTCACACGGCTGATTTGGGTACTGATTTCAGCCGTACTGCGCGCCGTATTTGCGCTGCAGTACGGCTGAAATCCGTCCCAGCCATTACGGTAATCCATAGTTCCATAGAGAAAATAGGTTTTTTTTTTTTTTTTTTTTTTTTTTTTTTTTTTTTTTTTTTTTTTTTTTTTTTTTTTTTTTTTTTTTTTTTTTTTTTTTTTTTTTTTTTTTTTTTTTTTTTTTTTTTTTTTTTTTTTTTTTTTTTTTTTTTTTTCCGTATTTCGCGCTTAGCTGGTGACGAGCTGTATAAGTACCATGGATCTCATGCCATTAGGCAATACTGTGTGAGGAGCTCTTGTTAGAGTTACCATGGCTATCAGTATATAGTGCAGTGAGCTGTGTGAGGAGCTCTGTACTAGAGTTACCAATGTCCATATTATATAGTGGCAGTGAGCTGTGTGAGGAGCTCTTGTACTAGCAGTTACCATGGCTCGTCCATGTATATAGTGTCAGTGAGCTGTGTGAGGAGCACTTGTACTAGCAGTTACCATGGCTCATACATGTATATAGTGGCAGTGAGCTGTGTGAGGAGCTCTTGTACTAGCAGTTACCATGACTCATACATGATATTAGTGGCAGTGAGCTGTGTGAGGAGCTCTTGTACTAGCATTCCATGGCTCATCATGTATATAGTAGGCAGTGAGCTGTGTGAGGAGCTCTTGTACTAGTAGTTACCATGGCTCATACATGTATAATAGTGGCAGTGAGCTGTATGAGGAGCTCTTGTACTAGTAGTTACCATGGTTAAACATGTATATAGTGGCAGTGAGCTGTGTGAGGAGCTCTTGTACTAGAGTTACCATGGCTCTCATGTATATAGTGGCAGTGAGCTGTGTGAGGAGCTCTTGTACTAGTAGTTACCATGGCTCATCAAAGTATATAGTGGCAGTGAGCTGTGTGAGGAGCTCTTGTACTAGCAGTTACCATGGCTCGTCCATGTATATAGTAGCAGTGAGCTGTGTGAGGAGCTCTTGTACTAGCAGTTACCATGGCTCATACATGTATATCATAGTTGGCAAATGGAAAAGCAGGAGATTAAAGAGAGCGACACGCCCATCTTTTTGGTGTGACACGCCCCCTTAAACGCCACATCCCACTCTGCCTAACTGCATAATGGCTTTGGAAGAAAGCCAGGTAGATGCCCCTATAGCCAGGGAGTAGCCCCCCCCTAACCAGGTAGGGCCCCTTACAGGCAGGTAGATGCCCCCTTGTAGCCAGGTAGTTGCCCCCTGTGTAGTCAAGTAGTTGCCCCCTTTGTTAGCCAGGTATTTGCCCCCTTTATTAGTCAGGTAGTGGCCCCTTTTAGAAGCCAGGTAGTTGCCCCCTTTAGAAGCCAGGTAGGTAGTTGCCCCCTTTAGAAGCCAGGTAGTTGCCCCCTTTAGAAGCCAGGTAGAGTAGAGCCGGATTCCCCTTTAGAAGCCAGGTAGGTAGTTTCCCCCTTTAGTAGCCAGGTAGGTAGTTGCCCCTTTAATAGCCAGGTAGTGCCCCCTTTAGTAGCCAGGTAGGTAGTTGCCCCCTTTAGAAGCCAGGTAGGTAGTTGCCCCCTTTAGTAGCCAGGTAGGTAGTTGCCCTCTTTAGTAGCCAGGTAGTGCCCCCTTTAGTAGCCAGGTAGGTAGTTGCCCCCTTTAGAAGCCAGGTAGGTAGTTTCCCCCTTTAGAAGCCAGGTAGTGCCCCCTTTAGTAGCCAGGTAGTGCCCACTTTAGTTGACAGGTAGGTAGTTGCCCCCTTTAGAAGCCAGGTAGTGCCCCCTTTAGTAGCCAGGTAGGTAGTTGCCCCTTTTAGTAGCCAGGTAGGTAGTTGCCCCCTTTAGAAGCCAGGTAGGTAGTTGCCCCCTTTAGAAGCCAGGTAGTGCCCCCTTTAGTAGCCAGGTAGGTAGTTGCCCCCTTGAGTAGCCAGGTAGAGCCCCCCATGTAGCTAATAAAAATAAAATAATAAAATCCACTTACCTCACCAGGCTCCTGCAGCTCCGGACATCTACCGATCTCCTCAGCGACGCAGGGGAAGTGAGTGCAGAGGCGAGTCACTCCCCCTGCGCCGCTGACCTGTATGTACGGCGCACACCAGCGCTGTACATACAGGGGGAGAAGGGAGGAGGGAGCGATCCCTGCTGCCTCCTCCCTGCACAGTGAGAGTCTCCGGACGGGCGAAGCGGCCGCTGCGGCCGCTTCACCCGCCTGTAGGAGCGGCCCGGCGGCGCAAGAGTAGCGCAAAAGCGCTACTCTTGCGCCGCAGTAATTTAAAGAACCCCCGCTGCCTGCTGGCGGCGGGAGGAATACCAACTCTGCCGGGAGGGTGGCGGGTGACCCCAATTAGCGGGAGCCCCCCGCCAAAAGCAGGAGAGTTGGCATGTACGGTGTATATAGAAGCAGTGAGCTGTGTGAGGGAGCTCTTGTAATAGTAGTTCCCATGGCTCGTCCATGTTTATAGTGGTAGTGAGCTGTGTGAGGGAGCTCTTTTACTAGCAGTTATCATGGCTCATACATGTATATAAGGCATATATGCCAACTCGCCCGCTTTTGGCGGGGGGGTCCCGCTATTTGGGGTCCCGCCGCCCTCCCGGCAGAGTTGGCATTCCTCCCACCGCCAGCAGGCGGCGGGGGTTCTTTAAATTGCCGCGGCGCAAGAGTAGCGCTGGTGCGCTTCTCTTGCGCCGCCGGGCCGCTCCTACAGGCGGGTGAAGCGGCTGCAGCGGCCACTTCACCCGCCCGGAGTCTCACTGTGCAGGGAGGAGGCAGGGGGGATCGTTCCCCTCCTCCCCCTGTATGTACAGCGCCGGCTGGTGTGCGCTGTACATATACCTCAGTGTCGTAGGGGGGAGTGACGCACGGCTGCACTCACTCCCCCTGCGACGCTGAGGAGATCAGGCAGGAGATGTCCGGAGCTGCAGGAGCCTGGTGAGATAAGTGGCTTGTATTATTTTATTTTTATTAGTTATAGGGGGGCTCTACCTGGCAACAAAGGGGGCAACTACCTGGCTAATGAAGGGGGCAACTACCTGGCTACTGATGGGGGCAACTACCTGGCTATCAAAGGGGGCAACTACGTGGTTATCAAAGGGGGCAACTACCTGGCTAACAAAGGGGGCAAATAACTGGCTAAAAAAGGGGGCAACTACCTGGCTATCAAAGGGGGCAGCTACCTGGCTATCAAAGGGAGCAACTACCTGGCTATCAAAGGGGGCAACTACCTGGCTATCAATGGGGGCAACTACCTGGCTAACAAAGGGGGCAACTACCTGGCTAACAAAGGGGACATCTACCTGGATTCTAAAGGGGGCAACTACCTGGCTACTAAAGGGGGCAACTACCTGGCTACTAAAGGGGGCATCTACCTGACTACAAGGGGGCATCTACCTGCCTGTAAGGGGAACTACCTGGTTATGGGGGGCTACTACCTGGCTATAAGGGCATCTACCTGGCTTTCTTCCAAAGCCATTATGCAGTTAGGCGGAGTGGGGTGTGGCTTTTTGAAGGGGCGTGGCACATCAAAAATATGGGCGTGTTC
This sequence comes from Phyllomedusa bahiana, assembly GCA_025379985.1. Taxonomy (NCBI): domain Eukaryota; kingdom Metazoa; phylum Chordata; class Amphibia; order Anura; family Hylidae; genus Phyllomedusa; species Phyllomedusa bahiana. Next base: position 76,640 of record JAODAL010014305.1, on the reverse strand, counting down.
ATGCAAATTTTTGGCGCCACCCTCTTCGGTCTCCTGCTTTTCCATTTTCAAAAGTTGGCAACTATGATATAAGGGCAGTGAGCTGTGTGAGGAGCTCTTGTACTAGCAGTTACCATGGCTCATACATGTATATAGTGGCAGTGAGCTGTGTGAGGGTGCTTTTGTACTAGCAGTTACCATGGCTCATCCATGTATATAGTAGCAGTGAGCTGTGTAAGGAGCTCTTGTACTAGCAGTTACCATGGTTCATAAATGTATATAGTAGCAGTGAGCTGTGTGAGGAAATCTTGTACTAGCAGTTACCATGGCTCGTCCATGTATATAGTGGCAGTGAGCTGTGTGAGGAGCTCTTGTACTAGCAGTTACCATGGCTCATACATGTATATAGTGGCAGTGAGCAGTGTGAGGAGATCTTGTACTAGTAGTTACCATGGCTCATACATGTATATAGTGGCAGTGAGCTGTGTGAGGAGCTCTTGTACTAGCAGTTACCATGGCTCATACATGTATATAGTGGCAGTGAGCTGTGTGAGGAGCTCTTGTACTAGTAGTTACCATGGCTCATACATGTATATAGTGGCAGTGAGCTGTGTGAGGGAGCTCTTGTACTAGTAGTTACCATGGCTCATACATGTATATAGTGGCAGTGAGCTGTGTGAGGAGCTCTTGTACTAGCAGTTACCATGGCTCATAAATGTATATAGTGGCAGTGAGCTGTGTGAGAAGCTTTTGTACTAGCAGTTACCATGGTTCATACATGTATATAGCATAGTTGCCAACTTTTGAAAATGAAAAAGCAGGAGACTTTAGTGGGCGGCGCGCCCATCTTGTCGGTATGCCACGCCCCTTCAAAAAAAGCCACACCCACTCCACCTAACTGCATAACGGCTTTGGAAGAAAGCCAGGTAGATGCCCTTATAGCCAGGTAGTAGCCCCCCATAACCAGGTAGTGCCCCTTACAGGCCGGTAGATGCCCCCTTGTAGCCAAGTAGATGCCCCCTCTGTAGCCAGGTAGAGCCAAATTTGTAGCCAGGTAGATGCCCCCTTTGTTAGCCAGGTAGTTGCCCCCCTTTGTTAGCCAGGTAGGTGCCCCCCTTTGTTAGCCAGGTAGGTGCCCCCATTGTTAGCCAGGTAGTGCCCCCATTGTTAGCCAGGTAGTGCCCCATCTGTTAGCCAGGTAGTGCCCCCATTGTTGCCAGGTAGTGCCCCCATTTTTTGCCAGGTAGTGCCCCCATTGTTGCCAGGTAGATGTCCCCTCTGTTGCCAGGTAGTGCCCCATCTGTTAGTCAGGTAGTGCCCCCATCTGTTAGCCAGGTAGTGCCCCCATCTGTTAGCCAGGTAGTGCCCCCATCTGTTAGCCAGGTAGTGCCCCCATCTGTTAGCCAGGTAGTGCCCCCATTGTTGCCAGGTAGTGCCCCCATCTGTTAGCCAGGTAGTGCCCCCATCTGTTAGCCAGGTAGTGCCCCCATCTGTTGCCAGGTAGTGCCCCCTCTGTTGCCAGGTTGTGCCCCCATCTGTTAGCCAGGTTGTGCCCCCTCTGTTGCCAGGTAGTGCCCCCTCTGTTGCCAGGTAGTGCCCCATCTGTTAGCCAGGTAGTGCCCCCATCTGTTAGCCAGGTGATGCCCCCATTGTTGCCAGGTAGTTGCCCTCTCTGTTAGCCAGGTAGAGCCCCCTAAAGCTAATAAAAATAAAATAATAAAATCCACTTACCTTACCTGGTTCCTGCAGCGCGGCCAGCTCGTGCCCGATCTCCTCTGCGGGGCTGGGGTATGTGTGAGCCGCCGCGGTTCACCCCCCTGCAGCCGCGCGTCACTTCCCCCTGCGCCGCTGACCTGTATGTGCGGCGCACACACCGGCGCCGTACATACAGGGGGAGGAGGGAGCGATCCCTCCTGCCTCCTCCCTGCACAGTGAGACCGCGGGCGGGTGAGCGGACCCTGCGGCCGCTTCACCCGCCTGTAGGAGCGGTCCGGCGGTGCAAGAGTAGCGCACCAGCGCTACTCTTGCGCCGCGGTAATTTAACGGACCCCCGCCGCCTACAGGCGGCGGGAGGAATGCCAACTCCCCCGGGAGGGCGGGAGAGGACCCCAAATAGCGGGACCCCCCGCCAAAAACGGGAGAGTTGGCATGTATGGTATATAGTGGCAGTGAGCTGTGTGAGGTGCTCTTGTACTAGTAGTTACCATGGCTCGTCCATGTACATAGTGGCAGTGAGCTGTGTGAGGAGCTCTTGTACTAGCAGTTACCATGGCTCATACATGTATATAGTGGCAGTGAGCAGTGTGAGGAGATCTTGTACTAGCAGTTACCATGGCTCATACATGTATATAGTGGCAGTGAGCTGTGTGAGGAGCTCTTGTACTAGCAGTTACCATGGCTCATACATGTATATAGTGGCAGTGAGTTGTGTGAGAAGCTCTTGTACTAGCAGTTACCATGGCTCATCCATGTATATAGTGGCAGTGAGCTGTGTGAGGAGATCTTGTACTAGCACTTACCATGGCTCGTCCATGTATATAGTGGCAGTGAGCTGTGTGAGGAGCTCTTGTACTAGCAGTTACCATGGCTCATACATGTATATAGTGGCAGTGAGCTGTGTGAGGAGCTCTTGTACTAGTAGTTACCATGGCTCATACATGTATATAGTGGCAGTGAGCTGTGTGAGGAGCTCTTGTACTAGTAGTTACCATGGCTCATACATGTATATAGTGGCAGTGAGCTGTGTGAGGAGCTCTTGTACTAGCAGTTACCATGGCTCATACATGTATATAGTGGCAGTGAGCTGTGTGAGGAGCTCTTGTACTAGTAGTTAACCATGGCTCATACATGTATATAGTGGCAGTGAGCTGTGTGAGGAGCTCTTGTACTAGCAGTTACCATGGCTCATACATGTATATAGTGGCAGTGAGCTGTGTGAGAAGCTTTTGTACTAGCAGTTACCATGGCTCATACATGTATATAGTGGCAGTGAGCTGTGTGAGGAGCTCTTGTACTAGTAGTTACCATGGCTCATACATGTATATAGTGGCAGTGAGCTGTGTGAGGAGCTCTTGTACTAGTAGTTACCATGGCTCATACATGTATATAGTGGCAGTGAGCTGTGTGAGGAGCTCTTGTACTAGTAGTTACCATGGCTCATACATGTATATAGTGGCAGTGAGCTGTGTGAGAAGCTCTTGTACTAGTAGTTACCATGGCTCATACATGTATATAGTGGCAGTGAGCTGTGTGAGGAGCTCTTGTACTAGCAGTTACCATGGCTCATACATGTATATAGTGGCAGTGAGCTGTGTGAGGAGCTCTTGTACTAGCAGTTACCATGGCTCATACATGTATATAGTGGCAGTGAGCTGTGTGAGGAGCTCTTGTACTAGTAGTTACCATGGCTCATACATGTATATAGTGGCAGTGAGCTGTGTGAGAAGCTCTTGTACTAGTAGTTACCATGGCTCATACATGTATATAGTGGCAGTGAGCTGTGTGAGGAGCTCTTGTACTAGCAGTTACCATGGCTCATACATGTATATAGTGGCAGTGAGCTGTGTGAGGAGCTCTTGTACTAGCAGTTACCATGGCTCATACATGTATATAGTAGCAGCAGGGCCAGCATCAGAAATTTCAGGGCCCCATACAGGTGAAGCACCTGGGCCCCCTCCACATCAACCCCGCCCTCTGCCAGCCCCATCTTCCCGACCCCACATCAACCCCCATCGCCCCCCCCCAGTGTCACACACACAGCCCCCCCCCCAAGCCTCACACACACACACAGTCCCCGCTCCCCATGTCACACACACACAGACCCCGCTCCCATGTCACACACACAGTCCCCTAACAGCGTCAGGGGGGGGTCGCTGGGGCAGAAGGGGTGCTTCACTGGGGCCCCACGTTACCTCAGAGTGTGAGGAGGGCCCGCGCTCTTTCCATACAGCTACTGCAGTATCTGTCACCTCCTTTCTGTTCTCAGCGTCTCCTGTGAGCGCAGTTGGCCACTCCTCCCTCTGCCGGCAGGAGTCACTGAAGCCCCGCCCACAGGCAGAGAGAGGGGCGGGGCCGAATCCCCACAGGAGACTTGGAGAACAGAAAGGAGGTGACAGACACTGCTGTAGCTGTAAGTACAGAGCGCGGCCCCTCCTTATGCAGAGCCGCGCGGGCCCCTCCTGAGACGCAGAGAAAGAGGAGGGCCCAGCTGCTCCGGTCACAGCGCGCAGGAGGAGTGCGTGCAAGCGCAGCTGTGACCAGACACGCAGCGCGGGCCCCTCCTCAGTGTCGCCGGGCCCCAGACATATACAAAGGCGCCGGCGCCGCACTCATCATGGTACAGAGAACAGGCATTAGGCCTGTTCTCTGTACTATTAACATGAAGCAAGGGGGCGGTACCTGCCGGTGGCGGCGGGCCCCCCATTGCTTCACAGACTGGCCGGGCCCGGTACACCAGTAGTGGCTGTACCCCCCTAATGGCGGGCCTGAGTAGCAGTGAGCTGTGTGAGGTGCTCTTGTACTAGCAGTTACCATGGCTCATCCATGTATATAGTGGCAGTGAGCTGTGTGAGAAGCTCTTGTGCTAGTAGTTACCATGGCTCATACATGTATATAGTAGCAGTGAGCTGTGTGAGGAGCTCTTGTACTAGTAGTGACCATGGCTCATACATGTATATAGTGGCAGTGAGCTGTGTGAGAAGCTCTTGTACTAGCAGTTACCATGGCTCATACATGTATATAGTGGCAGTGAGCTGTGTGAGAAGCTCTTGTGCTAGTAGTTACCATGGCTCATACATGTATATAGTGGCAGTGAGCTGTATGAGGAGCTCTTGTACTAGTAGTTACCATGGCTCATACATGTATATAGTGGCAGTGAGCTGTGTGAGGAGCTCTTGTACTAGCAGTTACCATGGCTCATACATGTATATAGTGGCAGTGAGCTGTGTGAGGAGCTCTTGTACTAGCAGTTACCATGGCTCGTCCATGTATATAGTGGCAGTGAGCTGTGTGAGAAGCTCTTGTACTAGTAGTTACCATGGCTCATACATGTATATAGTGGCAGTGAGCAGTGTGAGGAGCTCTTGTACTAGTAGTTACCATGGCTCATACATGTATATAGTGGCAGTGAGCTGTGTGAGAAGCTCTTGTACTAGTAGTTACCATGGCTCATACATGTATATAGTGGCAGTGAGCTGTGCTCTTGTACTAGTAGTTACCATGGCTCATACATGTATATAGTGGCAGTGAGGTGCTCTTGTACTAGCAGTTACCATGGCTCATACATGTATATAGTGACAGTGAGGTGCTCTTGTACTAGTAGTTACCATGGCTCATACATGTATATAGTGGCAGTGAGCTGTGTGAGAAGCTCTTGTACTAGTAGTTACCATGGCTCATACATGTATATAGTGGCAGTGAGCTGTGTGAGAAGCTCTTGTACTAGTAGTTACCATGGCTCATACATGTATATAGTGGCAGTGAGCTGTGTGAGGAGCTCTTGTACTAGTAGTTACCATGGCTCGTCGCTGTATATAGTGGCAGTGAGCTGTGTGAGGGAGCTCTTGTACTAGCAGTTACCATGGCTCATACATGTATATAGTGGCAGTGAGCTGTGTGAGGGAGCTCTTGTACTAGCAGTTACCATGGCTCATACATGTATATAGTGGCAGTGAGCTGTGTGAGGAAGCTTTTGTACTAGCAGTTACCATGGCTCATACATGTATATAGTGGCAGTGAGCTGTGTGAGGAGCTCTTGTACTAGCAGTTACCATGGCTCATACATGTATATAGTGGCAGTGAGCTGTGTGAGGAGCTCTTGTACTAGTAGTTACCATGGCTCATACATGTATATAGTGGCAGTGAGCTGTGTGAGGAGCTCTTGTACTAGCAGTTACCATGGCTCATACATGTATATAGTGCATACATGCCAACTCTCCCGTTTTTGGCGGGGGGGTCCCGCTATTTGGGGTCCCCTGCCGCCCTCCCGGGGGAGTTGGCATTTCTCCTGCCGCCAGCAGGCGGCGGGGGTCCTTTAAATGGCCGCGGCGCCGGAGTAGCGCTGGTGCGCTACTCTGGCGCCGCGGGTCCGTTCCCACAGGCGGGTGACGCGGGCGCGGCGCCCGCTACCCCCGCCCGGAACCTCGCTGAGCAGGGAGGAGGCAGGAGGGATCGCTCCCTCCTGCCTCCTCTCCCTGTATGTACGGCGCCGCTGTGCGCCGTACACACGTCAGCGGCACAGAGGAGGTGACGCGCGGCTTTACTCACTTCCCATGTGGCACTGCTGAGTAGATCGTCCGGAGCAGCCGCTCTGCAGGAGCCTGGTCAGGTAAGTGGATTTTATTATTTTATTTTTATTAGTTTTAGGGGGGCACTGTCTGGCTACAATGGGGGGTCTACCTGGCTACAATGGGGGGTCTACCTGGCTACAATGGGGTCAATACCTGGCTACAATGGGGGGCACTACCGGGCTACAATGGGGGCACTACCTGGCTAACAATGGGTGCACTACCTGGCAAACAATGGGGGCACTACCTGGCAACAGAGGGGGCACTACCTGGCTACAATGGGGGGCACTACCTGGCTAACAGAGGGGGCACTACCTGGCTACAATGGGGGGCACTACCTGGCTAACAGAGGGGGCACTACCTGGCTACAATGGGGGGCACTACCTGGCTACAATGGGGGCACTACCTGGCTACTAAAGGGGGTACTACCTGGCTACAATGGGGGCACTACCTGGCTACAATGGGGGTCTACCTGCAACAATGGAGGCACTACCTGGCTACTAATGGGGGCACTACCTGGCTACTAAAGGGGGTACTACCTGGCTACAAGGGTGGGCACTACCTGGCTACAATGGGGGCTCTACCTGGCAACAATGGAGGCACTACCTGGCTAACAATGGGGCACTACCGGCTAACGATGGGGGCACTACCTTGCTACAGTGGGGGCACTACCTGGCAAACAATGGGGGCATCTACCTGGCCAACAGAGGGGGCACTACCTGGAAAGCAATGGGGGCATCTACCTGGCCAACAGAGGGGACACTACCTAGCAAACAATGGGGGCACTATCTGGCAAACAATGGGGGCATCTACCTGGTAAACAATGGGGGGCATCTACCTGGCAAACAATGGGGGGCATCTACCTGGCTAACAAAGGGGGGCATCTACCTGGCTACAAATTTGGCTCTACCTGGCTACAGAGAGGCATCTATTTGGCTACAAGGAGCTTCTACCTGCCTGTAAGGGGCACTACCTGGTTATGGGGGGCTACTACCTGGCTATAAGGGCATCTACCTGGCTTTCTTCCAAAGCCGTTGTGGAGTAGGTGTGGCTTTTGAAGGGGCGTGGTATACCGTCAAGATGGGCGTGGCCATGCAAAGGAGCTCTTGTACTAGCAGTGAGGAGCTCTTGTACTAGCAGTTACCATGGCTCATACATGTATATAGTGGCAGTGAGCTGTGTGAGGAGCTCTTGTACTAGTAGTTATCATGGCTCATACATGTATATAGTAGCAGTGAGCTGTGTGAGGAGCTCTTGTACTAGTAGTTACCATGGCTCATACATGTATATAGTGGCAGTGAGCTGTGTGAGGAGCTCTTGTACTAGTAGTTATCATGGCTCATACATGTATATAGTAGCAGTGAGCTGTGTGAGGAGCTCTTGTACTAGTAGTTACCATGGCTCATACATGTATATAGTGGCTGTGAGCTGTGTGAGAAGCTTTTGTACTACCGTGTTTCCCCGAAAGTAAGACAGCGTCTTACATTCTTTTTACCCCCAAAAGTCCCACTATGTCTTACTTTCGGGGTATGTCTTATATTGGCAGGTATATGGACCCATACACAGGTATAGGGCAGGCTGTAGGCAGGGTATAGGGCCGGCTGTAGGCAGGTATAGGGCAGCTGTAGGCAGGAATAGGCAGCTGTAGGCAGGTATAGGGCCGGCTGTAGGCAGGTATAGGGCTGGCTGTAGGCAGGTATAGGCAGCTGTAGGCAGGTATAGGGCAGGTATAAGGCAGCTGTAGGCAGGTATAGGCAGCTGTAGGCAGGTATAGGGCCGGCTGTAGGCAGGTATAGGCAGCTGTAGGCAGGTATAAGGCAGGTATAGGCAGGCTGTAGGCAATAATATCAAAATAAAAAAACAAACAATCACTTACCTGGATCCCCGCTGCTCCGTCTCCCGCGCTCTCGGCTCTGCTCTATCTTCTTCTTGGCACAGGCGGATGACATCATCAGGCCGAGCACGCAGCGTGATGACATGCACGCTGCCTGTGCTGGGATCTCAGGACAGCAGCCAGTCTGCGGTCGCCCAGAGGCCACTGCGGAGCACGGAGCGCTCGCTCTGTGCCCCGCAGTGGTATCTCTTCACTTATATGCGCTCCGGAGGAGTCGCAGATAGGTGAAGGAATCGCAGACAGTGCCCGGGCCAGCGCAGCGCCCGGACACTGTGCGCTGTACTCGGCATTCAGCTATATGAGCTCCCTGAGGAGCCGCATATAGCTGAAGCGTCCCTGTCGGCACCCGGGCCATCACAGCGCCCAAGCGCAGACAAAGTACAGTTACTACGTCTTACTTTCGGGGTACGTCTTACAGTAGTCGACCTCCCTAAACTCCCCGCTACGTCTTACTATCGGGGGTGTCTTACTATCGGGGAAACACGGTAGTAGTTACCATGGCTCATACATGTATATAGTGGCAGTGAGCTGTATGAGGAGCTCTTGTTCTAGCAGTTACCATGGCTCATACATGTATATAGTGGCAGTGAGCTGTGTGAGGAGCTCTTGTACTAGTAGTTACCATGGCTCATACATGTATATAGTGGCAGTGAGCAGTGTGAGGAGCTCTTGTACTAGTAGTTACCATGGCTCATACATGTATATAGTGGCAGTGAGCTGTGTGAGGAGCTCTTGTACTAGTAGTTACCATGGCTCATACATGTATATAGTGGCAGTGAGCTGTGTGAGGAAGCTTTTGTACTAGCAGTTACCATGGCTCATCCATGTATATAGTAGCAGTGAGCTGTGTGAGGAGCTCTTGTACTAGTAGTTACCATGGCTCATACATGTATATAGTGGCAGTGAGCTGTGTGAGGAGCTCTTGTACTAGCAGTTACCATGGCTCATACATGTATATAGTGGCAGTGAGCTGTGTGAGAAGCTCTTGTACTAGCAGTTACCATGGCTCATACATGTATATAGTGGCAGTAAGCTGTGTGAGGAGCTCTTGTACTAGCAGTTACCATGGCTCATACATGTACACTCACCGGCCACTTTATTAGGTACACCTGTCCAACTGCTCGTTAACACTTAATTTCTAATCAGCCAATCACATGGCGGCAACTCAGTGCATTTAGGCATGTAGACTTGGTCAAGACAATCTCCTGCAGTTCAAACCGAGCATCAGTATGGGGAAGAAAGGTGATTTGAGTGCCTTTGAACATGGCATGGTTGTTGGTGCCAGAAGGGCTGGTCTGAGTATTTCAGAAACTGCTGATCTCCTGGGATTTTCACGCACAACCATCTCTAGGGTTTCCCGAGAATGGCCCAAAAAAAAAAAAAACACCCGTAAACGGCATCCTGGGGGCCAATGCCTTTTTTAATCCAAAAGGTCAAAGGAAAGGGGCGACTGTTGGGAGCTGATAAAAAAAGGCAACAGTAAACTCAAATAGCCACCCCGTTACAACCAAGGTGGGCCCAAAGACATCCCCTGAACGCACAGTAGGGCCCAAACTTGAGGCAGTTTGGGCTACAGCAGCAAAAAAACCCAAACCCCGGGGTTGCCACCCTTTTCACTAAGAACAGGAAACTGGGGGCCCCAAATTTTGCCCAACCCTAAACAAATTGGAAAAGTAGAAAATTGGGAAAAAAAACCCTTGCCTGGTCGGGATGAGCCCTCGTTTTTTCCTGCAAACATTGGGATGGTAGGGTCAAAATTTTGGGGCGCCCAACCCAACATAAAGCAGGGATCCATCCTCCTTGTATCAACGGGTCGGGCTGGTGGGGTGGTGTAAAGGTGGGGGAATATTTTTTTGGGAAACTTTTTGGGCCCCTTGGTCCCCAAATTGGGGAAATCGTTGAAAACGCCCACCTACCTGAAAATTTTGCTGCCCCATGTCCCCCCTTTAAAACCACAATTTTACCCAACACTATGACACTTTCAGCGGGAAAAATGCCCATGTCATAAAAGCGGGAATCACCCTAAGACGGGTTTTTTGAAAAATTGACAATGATTTTCACTGTACTCAAAGGCCTCCACAGTCCCAAAACCCAATCCAAAAAGAGCATTTTTGGGGATGTGGGGGAAACCCGGGAGATTCCCCTAAAGGGGAATTTTCAGCCTCAAACCCGCGGCAACTGTGGGGATGCCATCATTTCAAAAATGGACCAAAATCTCTGGGGAATGCTTCCAGCACCTTGTTGAATCATCCAAACGAAGAACTGACCATTTTCTGAAAAAAAGGGGTTTCCAACCCTTTAAACTACATGGTGTACCTAATAAAGGGGCCGTGATTGTATATAGGGGCAGGGGAGCTGGGGTGGGGAGCTCTTTTTACTTTAGTTACCATGGTCATACTTTTAAAATAGTGGCATGAGCGTTTGAGGGAGCCTTGTACAAGTATTTTACCATGGCCAAAACATGTATATAGGGGCATGAGTTTGTTTTGGAGAACTCTTGTACAAAGTTCCCAGGGGCCAAAACAGGTAAATAGTGGGAAATGAGTTTGGTGTAGGAGCCTTTACAAAGCATTTTACCATGGCTCTAAAAAGTATATAGGGCAGTGAGCTGTGTGAAAGTTTTTTTGTACTAATTATTACTTTTTACCATGGCTCGCCCATGTATATGGGTGGAAGTAAGCTGTATGGGGACCTTTTTTTACTAGTATTACCTTGGCTCATACATTTAAATAGTGGATGAGCTGTTGAGAATTTTTGTCCCAAGTTTACTGTTACCAGGGCTTTTCCCAATTTATAGGGCGGGTGGCTGTGTGGGGAGCCCCTTGTACTACCATTACCAGGGCCCCAAAACATTATAAGTGGCAGGGGAGTTGTGTAAAGGACCTCTTGTACTGGGCTTTTTCCCAAAGGGCCCTCATACATGTAAAAAGGCATTTGAGTGTGTGGGGATTTTCTTGTACTAGCAGTTACCATGGCCATAAAATTATATAGGGGGCGGGACCCGGTGTGGGGAGCTCTTGAAACTAACAGTTACCATGGCCCATACATTTAATAGTAGCTTTTGGAGTTTTTGGTGAAACCCTTCTTGTACTAGCATTTTAAAAAATGGTTTTTCATCCATTATATATAGCATTGAGTTTTGGGAGGACCTTGTCCCTAGTATTTCCCAAATGGCTCTCCATGTATAAAACAGTGAGCTGTGTGGGGAGCTCTTGACTACATTACCATGGCTCATCCCATGAAATATAGTGGCAGGGGACTGGTGGGGAAACTCTTGTACTAGTATTACCAGGGCCAAAAAAGTATTTTAGGGGCAGTGACCCGGTGTAGGAGCCTTTATTTAGCATTACCATGGCTCAAACTTTACACTCACCGCCACTTTTTGGGTACCCTTCCAACTGCCCCTTTAAACCATTTAAATTTTCTAACCCACCCAATCACATGGGGGCAACTCAGGCTTTTTGGGCCCAAGTAGAAAGGGTCAAGAAAAAATTTTCTCCTGCAGTTCAAACCGAGCATCAAAAGGGGGAAAAAGGGATTTGTGCCTTTAAACCCGTGGAAAAGGGTTTTTGGTGCCAGAATTTGGTCTGAGTATTTCAAAAACGGCTAAACTCCCGGGGATTTTCACGCACAACCAAATCTCTGGGGTTTACGAGAAAGGGTCCGAAAAAAAAAAAACTCCAGTGAGGGGCAGTCCTTTTGGGGGGAAATGCCTTTTTGACCCCAGAGGTAAAAGGAGAAGGGGAAACCCGGTTCGAGCTGATAAAAAGGGAAAACAGTGACTCAAAAAAGCCACCCGTTACAACCAAGGTGGGCAGAAGAGAAATCTCTGAACCACAAAAGCAAACTTTGGGGCAGAGGGCTACACAGCAAAAACCCCACCCCCGGGTCCCCACTCCTTTCAGCTAAAACAGGAAACTGAGGCTCCAATTTGCCCAAGTTTCATCAAAATTTGGGATAAAGATTGGAAAAACGTTGCCTGGTCTGATGAGTCTCGATTTTTTTCGAAAACTTTTGCATGGAAAGGGTCAGAATTTGGGCGTCAACAACATGAAAGCAGGGGATCCACCGGCCTTTGTACAACGGTTCAGGCTCCCTTGGTGGGTGGGGGCCCATGGGTGGGGAAAATTTTTTTTTGGGCCTTTTGGGGCCTTTTTGGGCCCAAATTAAAAGAAATCGTTGCAACACCTTGTGGAATCTATCCCACAAGAATTGGGGCATTCTAAAGGGGAAAAAAGGGAGTCCAACCCGTTTACAAACAGGGTTTTACCTAATAAAGGGGCCCGGGAGTGTAATATAGCAGGACGTGTGAGGGCTCTTGTACTAACATTACCAGGGCTCGCCCATGTAAATAGGGGCAGTGAGCTGTGTGATTTGCCTTTTACTAGCATTAAACCATGGCCAAAAATTTAAAATAGGGGCATTGAGCGTATGAGGAGCTTTTGTAAAGTTTTAAACCATGGCCATACATGTATATTAGTGGCAGTAAACTGTGGGGGAACTTTTGTCTAGCATTTTACCATGGCTAAATACATTATAAGAAAGCAGTGAGCGGTGTAAAGGGCTCTTGTACTAGTAGTTATAAAAGGGCTCTAACATGTAAAATTTGGCAGTGACTTTGTGAGAAGCTTTTGAAAACTATATTTCCCAAAGGGCTCAAACATGTAAAATAGTGGCAGTGAGCTGGGAGAACCCTTGTCCCAGTAGTTACCATGGCTCATACATGTTATAGTGGAGTGACTTGTGAAAAAGCTTTTTGTACTAGCGGGTTAAAACCAGGGCTCATACAGTATATGGGGGCAGTAAAGCTGTGTAAAGCTCTTGTACAAGCATTAAAACCAGGGCTCAAACATGTAAAATGGGGCTTTGGGGCTGTGTGGGGAGCTCTTTTTTTTTTTACTAGCATTACCATGGCTCAAACATTTTAATATAGTAGCAGTAGCTTTTGTGGGGACTTTTTGAAACTAGCAGATACCAGGGCTCATAAAATTATATATGGCAGTAGTTTGTGGAGGAGCTTTTTGTACCAGCATTACCAGGGGCCATAATGTATATAGTGGCAGTGACTGGGGTGAAACCCTTTTGGGAAACCTAGCAGTTACCTGGCCCCTACATTATATAGTGGGAAAGGAGTTTGGGGGAGGTGCTCTTTACTATAGTTCCATGGCTAAACATAAAATAAAAACAAGTGACTGTTGAGGACTTTTTGTACTACCATTTACCATGGCTCATACATTAATAGTGGAAAGGACTGGGGAGGACTTTTACTAGTATTTAAACCAGGGCTAAATACATGTATATATGGCATGACCCTGTGTGAGGGGGCCTTGTACTAGCATTTTCCCCAGGGCTCATACATGTATATGTGGCGGGTGACCCGGGGTAAAGAACTCTTGTACTAGTTTAAACCAAATGGCCTTTACATGTATATAGGGGGCAGTGGGGTTTGGAGAAGCTCTTGTACAAGCATTACCAGGGGCTCATCCATGTTTTATTTGGCGTGACTGTATAGGACCCTCTTGACTATATAAACCATGGCTCAAAACATGAAATAAGGGGAGTGAGCTGGGGAAGACTCTTTTACAAGCATTTTAACCAGGGGCCCATACATTATTTTAGTGGCATAGCGTTGGAACCCTTTTGTACTAGCAGTTCCCCTGGCTCATACAGTATATAGGGGGCAGGGGACTTTTAATGGGGACCTTGTACTATAGTCCCCAAAGGCTCAAACAAGTATATAGTGGCATGAGCTGTTTAAAGGAGCTTTTTAACAAGTTTTTTAACCATGGCTCATACATGTAAATTATCATTTGAGCTGGTGAGGACCTTGTACTACCAGTTCCCCAATGGCCAACAGGAAATAAAAATGGCAGTGGCTTTTTGAGGAGCTCTTGAAACAGCATTTACCATGGCCATACATGTATATTGGAAAGGGGAGCTGTGTGAGGAGCTCTTGTACTATAGTTACCAGGGGCCCCGCCCATTTAAAAAAAGTGGCAGTGACTGTGTGGGGACCCTCTGTACTAGTATTCCCAAGGGTCAACATGTATAAAGGGGCAGTAGCTGTTGAGGACTTTTGTACAAGCGTTACCATGGCTAAATACATGTATATAGGGGCCATGACTTTTGGTGAGGCTCTTGTACTATAGTTCCCCAAGGTTTTGGGCCATGTATATGGGGCCCAGTGAGCTGTGTGGGGAGCTTTTTGTACTAGTGGGTTACCATGGCTCAAAAGTATAAATTTGGCAGTAGCTGTATGAGGACCCACTTGTACAAAGTATTCCCATGGCTCATACATGTTATAGGGGTATGACTTATGAACTCTTTACTAGTAGTAAACCAGGGCTCATACATTATATATTTCGGGGTCTGTGTAAAAGGCCTTTTTGTACTAGTAGTTCCCGGGGGGCTCATACAGGGATATAGTCCCGTGAGCTTTGTGGGGGAGCTCTTGTATAATATTAAAACCATGGCTCTTTACATTATAAAGAAGCAGTGAGCTGTTAAAGGACTCTTTTTGCAAGTATTACCATGGCTCATAAAATTTATTTTAAGTGGCAGTGAGCTTGGGAGGCTCTTTACTAGTATTTACCAGGGCCCTCACCCATGTATAAAGGGGGCAGAGTGTGTGGGGAGCTCTTGTACAAGCATTACCTTTGTCAAAACTTTGTATTAGGGGCATGGGGGCTTGTGAGGAGCCCCTTGTACTAGTAGTTACCGGGCTCATAAAGGTATATGGGGGCAGTGAGCTGGGGTGAGGAGCTCTTGAAACAAGCATTACCATGGTTTCCTACATGTAAAAAGAAAGCATGAGCTTTTGGGGAAGGAGCTCTTGTAAACTAGCATTCCCAAATGGTCATACTTTATATATTTGGATGAGTTTAAATGGGGAGCCTTGTACTAGTAGTTACCAGGCTCATACTGTATTTTATCTTTGAGTTTGTGGGGGAGCTCTTGAAACTAGCATTTTACCATGGCTCATACATTTTAAATGTGGCATTGAGCTTATGGGGAGCCCCTTGTACTATAGTTCCCAATGGCTCGCCCATGTATAAGGGGCAGTGACTGTATGGGAGCCTTGTACTAGTATTAAAACCATGGTTTAAATACATGTATATAGTGGCAGTGAGCGGGGTGTGAGAAGCTTTTGTACTATTATTACCCAGGGCCATAAAAGGGAAAAAGGTGGCAGTGACTTTGAAGCTCTTGTACTACATTTACCAGGCTCAAAACTTTATATATGGCAGTGACGGGTTGGAGGAGCCTTGTACAGTATTTTCCCAAAGGCTCATAAAATGTATATAATGGCAGTGAGCTTTTGTAAAGGACCCTTTTGAACTAGAAATTCCCAAAAGGGCTCAAAAAAGTATATAGTGGCAGTGAGCTGTGTGAGGCAGCTCTCCCTCTCCCCCCTGCTCCGTTTTGGGTTGCAGCAAACACGGGCTCAGTTCCTCCCCTCATTCTGGAGGGGGGCGTGAAACCCCTCCATCTGTCGTGACAACAGGCCAGTACAGCAGCGGCCGCCTCCCCCCCGGGAAAGCACTGGGGTCTAGCTCACTAGGCACAGTGGGAAAAAAACACCTCGCTTTCCCGCTCGGTTTCAAAAGGTAACATGCAGGGCAGTCTGCGGGTCACTGGGGGGGACGCAATCTAATAATGCAGAATATGAATGAGTGGGAGGGAGCTTGCTACTTTCATTGCTTGCTGTTAAAGATCGCCCCTCCAAATTTCTAGCAAAACCACTGCCTTGTCAATCTCCTTGCCCCTGAAGGTGACAGATGGGCGCACAGGAAGTTATGTTGTGCTGCAGCCAGTGCATGGAGGAGCTGTATACACAGTGCTCCATGCTTGCTGCTAATTTCCCCGTGTCTCCCCTTTTTGCTTTTTCTTAATGGTTTTAAGAAAACAAGAATGAAATTACGGGGGGAAGGGTTTTTTCAGGGCCCGACCCCCCCATATAACTGCAAGCCCTGCATTTACTTTTACTCCGTGTAAAGGGGGCATGTTCTGTATAAACCTGGAGCAAGCCTGCCGGGCCTAGGCTTCCTGACAAGGTGCCACAGGTTTTTTAATAATTTTTAATTTTTTTAGTTTTCCCTCATACAAACCCTTTTTGCCCCGTCAAGACAAAAAGCAGGGTTTCCCCTTTTAAGGGCATTGTCTGTTTCACCTTTTATTTTTGGGGTTGTCATTATTTTAAAAGCATGTCCCTTTTTGGGTTTTGTTCATAAAAGCAAAGTTGGAGCCCCCGGGTTTGGATCCAAAAATGCATCCAATCTTTTTTTTAAAAACGTATCCAACATGCAGTTACGTGTTTGGATGCATTTTTTGGGTGCAGGAGGGAAAAGCACCCTATAGTTTTAAATAGGGGGTTTTGCCGTTAAACGACAAGAAAAACACGGCATTTTTTTAACGGGTTTCCCAAAAAATCCTCAGAAAAAAACACATGTAAACAGTATTTGGCCCCCAAATTTGGGCCCGAATGCAAAATGCCCTGTTTTACTTAAAGCAAATAAATTTAACTGCACCCTTTTTAGATGCGTGTTTGGGGGCCCCTTTAAAAGGGAAAATGGGGGCCAATTTTTTTTTTTTCTTTTTAAATCAAGACCCTATTCCAAAATGCCTTTTTCCCCTCAGGGCCCTTTTTAAATTTTCCCATTTTCAGATTTTTTTAATTTCCCCGCCCTCTAAAATATTGTGGGGGGAAAACATTCTTGGGTTGCACTGCTTTAACAGCAAATCCCCCAAAGATACTTTTTAGCCTTTTATGCCCAAAAGGATTCTTAAGACGTTTTTTGTCCAAAAGACGTCTATAGGAGAGGGTTTTCAAAAGTGAAGGGGGGGGCGAGGGGGGTCTTTAATCTCCTCTTGTGACGGGGATCCGAGTTACTTACAAAATGGGGTCCCTTTCCGTTTTACCCTGCTGGTTTCTGAAAAAATGAGCAGACTGCCCGAAAAGCCCCTTAAAACAAACAGGAAATGTCAACGATTATTAGGCCCTTTGGGGCCAAAGTAAAAACTGCAGGGCCCAAAAAATTATTTAAAAAATACTGAAAGTGGGTATGGAAAAAAAAAAAAAAAATTACCAAAAATTTCCCAAAAATGTGTTTAACATAAAAAAAGTGAGTTAACAATAAAAATTTTTTGATGACACAAATTCCCCTTTTAAATCCGAAACAGCATTTAAAAAATCCAAAAAAATTTAACTAAAAACGCCGTGTGAAAAATAAATTACTCCTGTGATTACAAATTTTGATACTATAAAGGGGGGGGCGTTCACACGGCAGGGGCAATACCGGCGGTTTTTCCCCCCTATTTGTCCGGTTTTTTTCGGCCGTCCCCATGGCCCGGGGGGACACTTTTCTGCGAACGGAAAGAGCCCTCCACCCTCCCCTGAGGTTTATATTTCCTCCGGAAACCGGGGGGAAAAAATGAACATGTCAATGTTTTTTTAGCGGAAAAAACACCCCGGGGGGAAACCCTTGTGGGGACGCTGCACAGGGTTTTTCCCTAGAGCATTTTCGCCGGTTTTTCAGTCGGTTCTGAAAAACCGCAAACCGCTGAAAAAAAGGCCAAAAAAAACCCCTGCCGTGGGCATCCCTAATGGGGAAAATAAATACAGAAAATCGCCCCCAAAAGGGAAAAAACATCAAAATTTTATGGAAATATTCACATACGAAAAAGTTAAAAGTTGTAGAGTAAGCCTCCCTGGGGAGGGTCCACATCCCTCTGATATTGCTAGTCATTTATCGTCATCATTGTATTTGTTTGTCATTTGTTATGTATGTAACTTCGCTTGAATCAATGGTGCGCTAAAATAAATAATAGTAATAATAATAAAATGCCCAAAAAGATGTGTACAACACAACCTTACTTTTGCGAAAAAACTTTACTTATCACTTGTGGTTAAGGTTATACTAGTAACTGTGTGCTCATAAACACATATATTGTATAAGAATATTAATTATAGTATAATATCCCAATTAGCTTGCCCCCACCATTTTTTTCAGTCGGATTTACAGCATTTTTGGTTTGTAAATATGTAACCCTTTTTACATTATTTTATAGAAAATCCTGCATAAATCCACACTCATTTTTTTTTCCGCGGGACGTTTTTTAACCCGGCTTCCTAAAAACAAAGAACTTTTTCTTTTTCCCCTTTTTGAGGGAAAAGGTGGAAAGCATTGGTTGAGGGGATTTTAAAATCCACAAACTGTCCCCCAAAACCACGTACTAGATAAAGTCGGTTTCTTTAATCAGAACGGGCCCGGGTTTTTTAAACCCTGCCGTGGGATCCCCCCTAAATGTATGAAAAAGTACAAAAACAAAGTATATAGTTTTTACCTGACCTGGATAATAAATCAGCAGAGAGAGAGATGTAATAAGGGGGCGCACTACCATGACCTGTTTCACCATATCATCATAATATTATATATAAGTATAATGCACCAATATTAGGTATATATAGATGCACAAAATTAATGCAAAGTATATAGTTTATACCTGACATACATAATAAACCAGCAGAGAGGTATGTAGTAGGGAGCCCACAGGTGAAACACGCATTGGGATAGTGCGCCCGCTTAAACATATCTATTTGCTTATCATCCATTTTTTTTTTACCATAGCAACCAATCATTCCATATAGTACTCTAAAAAATGAAAGAGAAGCTCTGATTGGCTGTTATGGGCAACAAAGAAAGTCTTAGTTTCATACATGTCTCCCTACATACTTTGCATTCATCTTGTAGATTTGCATCCATCGAGTACTTGTGTTTTACCAATTATATTATGATATGATGGAACACGTGTCGGGGTAGTGCTACTGTCTCCTTCAGGGCGATAGTGTATTTGTCTTGGGGAACTTAGGGTATGTACAGACAGCATCTTGGATATGTTTTTGCAATACTGAAAATGTATTGCATCAAACACATCCAAAAACGTACCACAAAGTGTTGTACGTATTTGGATACGTGTCCTTACGAAATGTATCTCTATGGTTTCTATTTCCTTTTCAATGCGTTAAACGGATCAAGTAGTGACAGGTCAATTCCTTGAACACATCAATTTAACACAATACAAAAATGTATGTAAAACATGTATTTTCTGAATGATGATACATATTTTACATTGTTACATGTAATCACACTGAAACATTGTTAAATACGTATTGGGGTCCGTTTTTCTGTACGTAAAACATACCCAAATACGTATTTAACAATGCCGTGAGAACATACCCTTACAGGTTATTTGTTGCAGTATGATGCCAGTACCTTGTGGCAGGAGTCTGAGATATTTCAGAGCCTTGCTCTTGTCAAGACATGAAAAAAAACTTTGAGGTTCTTAGTTCACATGTTTTGATCAAAAATGTTTAAGCCATCTCCGACTTTCAACGGGACCCCAAATTCGGATGGTCCTACACTATGCCTACCTCTCTTTTGAGTCCAATTCAGACTTCTCAATTGTGTCATCCGACCTCCATAATCCAGAGAGAAAAAAGCACCAGCTTTATTAGCACACCGTACTTGTCTAGTAACCTGTGGAGATGGGCGGGGTGCAGAAAACCAAAATGGAGGCATCCACTCCTCCCTGTATAAGTTAAAAGCAATATATGCCAAATGCAACGTATAGTTCTGCACAAAAAAACATTTCTGAAAAACACACAATGTGAACACCAGTGTACACTGACATGGCTGTGGTACATATACACACACTCCAATATCAGTAGTACACCATCAGCAAAAAGAGCTGTCATTTGATAGCTCTTCCATGTCGTTTGATAGCTCTTTTTGCTGATGGTGTACTACTGATATTGGAGTGTGTGTATATGTTCCACAGCCATGCCAGTGTACACTGGTGTTCACATTGTGTGTTTTTCAGAAATGTTTTTTTGTGCAGAACTATACGTTGCATTTGGCATATATTGCTTTTAACTTATACAGGGAGGAGTGGGATGCCTCCATTTGGGTTTTCTGCACCCCGCCCATCTCCACAGGTTACTAGACCAGTGCGGTGTGCTTATAAAGCTTGTGCTTTTTTTCTCTCTGGATTATGGAGGTCGGATGACCCAATTGAGAAGTCTGAATTGGACTCAAATGAGAGTTAGGAATAGTGTAGGACCATCCGCATTTGGGGTCGCGTTGAAAGTCGGAGATGGCTTAAACATTTTTGATCAAAACATGTGAACTAAGAACCTCAAAGTTTCTTTCATGTATTTTAGATAGCATTAATGTTTTTTTTTGCAGGTTTCCATGTCGTTTGATAGCTCTTTTTGCTCTTGTCAAGGGCCCTGTTCATATGTGTTTATGAAAAAGGGGCCTGCTGATATGGTGCTCGATAGGACCTGGGGTTGGTTGGGTGCCCCAGATGCTTCAGGCCAGCTCCTCAGTCCTGGCCACACATGTTCAGACGTCACCTCTTCTCTTAGACAGCTTCTGTCGGTCTATTTCCTGCCTAGGAATCACACACACTCACTGCTGAGCGAGTATGTATGTGTGTGGTCCTGAAATTACTTATGGCAGCTCTGTGCCTGCCATTGAGTAAGAGATTTGTACACATTTATAGGGAGAAAGTTAATCAGTGGCACAAGAGCAACTCATGCATATAGGGGACTAATGCCTCAGAGTGCTGGCATCGCGCTGAATCTAGTCATGGCACTAAAAGTATTGACCCATTAAATGGGTATTCATTTAAATGAGAAATGAGGTTCAGTGTGGATAAATGTATAGTTCTTCATTTAGGAAGTAATAATCTGCATACATTAAATGTCTGCTAGGAGAAGAAAATCTAGGAGAGTCACTTGTTGAGAAGGATCTGGGGGTGCTTGTAGATCATAAACTACATAACGGCTTGTAATGGCAATCAGCTGCCTCTAAAGCCTGTAGGATATTGTCATGTATTACATAAAGCATGGAGCTGCAGGACACGGATGTAATTTTAATTCTCTACAAAACTTTGGTGCAGCCTCATGTGGAACATGCAGTTATGCTTTGGGTTTTAGTTCTTAGATTGCCCAATAGTTAAACAAAAAAATCCAAGACGAGCAACTGAACTGATAAGGGGCATGGAGGATCTTGTTTATGAGGAAAGGCTAAAATAATAAGAGACACTTGTGGGGGATATGTTCAATTTTAGAAATATATGGCTAAGTCCACACAGCAATGTGAAAATGCCGTCCAAAATCCGACGGCATTTTCACATCCCTGGAATGCACCACATTTTTTGCACAAAAAAAAATTCAGATATTAGATTCCCGGTGGTGAAGCACATTGGAGCTGCGGGACTCCAACGACGGTCCAGCACAGTATTCCACATGTTCTATATTGCACTGGACGGTTATAGTTTTGGAAACCCTCAGTAAAAAATCTGTGCCGTGTAGATAGACTACAGCACAGATATTCTATTGAGGGCTACACATTGCTGGGTACGATTGGATTTTCGCCGGATTCAAAGTTCTTAATCGGCTGAAAAAAAACAACCAAAATCCAGTGCTATGTAGACATAGCCTATGGGCCCTGCAAAAAATATAGTGAGATGCTCGCTGTGTCATTTAAAACCTCCTCAAAAGTCTTAAGAGCACTTCCTTCGTCTATAGAAAAAAAGTCTCCAGAGATGACAAGCCTTCTTTACCATAAGATCCGTATAATACCATCCTCAGGAGCCGGTCACAGCAAGAACAGATGAGGGCTTAAAAAAAAAAAGGCTTAGACGATTCCTTGCAACAAAGTAATATTAAGATTGAAGAGGTATAGAATTCTTATTGTGAATGTTGATCCAATCTGATCGGCACTTGGGATCAGGAGTTAAATATTTTATTTTAGGGCATATTGGTTCATACCTTGTTTCTTGATCATTAGAGGGAAACAAAGTTGTAAAATGACATATACCCCTCCCTTTCATCCACCGCTGATCTCTGCCCTTGGTTGAACTTGATGAACATATGTCTTTTTTCAGTCATACTATGTAACTGTAAGTGACTTATAGCTGAAATTCGTGTGACTGTCACTACATGTGCTGTTCTCGAGGAGAGGACAGCATAAATGGGCCATATTCCTTTTAAAAGGGCATCTACATCTCATGTTTTGCTTCTTTTTAATGTATACCCTGGGAAAAGCTCACAAAGTATATGTTAAACGGAGGCTGTGATGGATGCCGATCAGTGGCACAAACTAACGTGAGATCTGTTTAATGAAGGGGTCTCGAACTCAGCTGGGTTAATGGTCCACACATATTTAGCAATGCTGAATGTGTATATGTTTTTTTTTTTTTTTTTTACGTGATGAGCATTTGTAATGCAATGTGATACATTTTTTTTGCTTGTCCCAGTATGGGTTATTATAAATGTATTATTGTTATAATACATTTCAGTACATAACTACTGCAAAGTATCAGCTGTCAGTCAGCATGTCAGACCCTGCCATGGGGCAGGGCTTGGCAAGCTTAGGTTAGGCCTCCGGCTGTTCTGACCCCCATCAGCACCATGCAGTTGCACAACAGTATGCCAATGGAGGAGAGAGCCTCCTTCCTCTCTGGAGTCCCTTACATGCAGGATCTAAAGGGTGAAACTCTTGTCCCGGCCATTCTAACCGGGCTCCAGTATCCCCAAGGATGTCTTGGAAGCTCGAATGCCTGGTGGACCCAGCTGACAGCCTTATGGGCTGCTTGTTGCTGTGGGCTATGTGTTTGAGACCCCTGGTTTAATAGATATCCTGTGAGCTTATTAATGACCTATCTATTTAACAGATGTTTAGCCTATGGCTGGCAGATGCCAATTATTAGCATCCCTCAATAGATCCATCACCCACCGGCTGTTATGGCATTTATTCACCAGATCTGTCCTTAAAATCTATTGCGAAGCTCATGATATATCCATTGCCTTAAGGTGACATGTCACTTATATGCTTGTATTACATCTGTTTAAAGTATGTTTTTTAAAGAATCCCAAGCTATGGACTAGTACAGTTTTCTACACTGTTTCATACTCTAGAGGTCCTTTGTCTGGAGGGATATTAACCTGAAAGGCAAAAGTGCTAACCACTCGGCTACATATAGCTCTTGTATTTCAGGTTACTTGACTTTAAACTGTGGGGAAAGGCATGGTGATGTCAAGCCTTCTGGGTCACATAATATGCAGTTCTAATAAATTATAAACGGCCCCTTTTAAAGATACTGAAACCTGAAAAGAGGACAGCAGGAGATGAAATGCCTTCATAGTAAATCTCCTTTAAGGGTAACTACACACATATAGTACATTTATTTTGAGGCTGTGGTGCTGATGGTCAGTCCTAGTATATACGAAATTAGGATATCGTTGAAAAGTTAATCTATGTCCATAATTCAAGTCAAATAGAGAAACCTATATATTGTACCTGTATTGACTCATTAGACACAGAGAAATATATTTCAAGCTTTTTTTGTGCGGATGGCTAAAACCCAAAAAATCAGTATTTCAGAAAATTAGAATAATGTGAGGAAGATCAATATTGTTCCCTCATGGTGTCACACACACAGATTTTCTAAGCCTCTTAATGGTCTCTCAGTCTTCTTCAGTAGGCTACACAATCATGGGGAAGGCTGGTGACTTGACATTTGTCCAGAAGACAGTCATTGACACCCTTCACAAGGAAGAGAAGCTAAAGAAGTTGGCTGTTTACAGAGAGCTGTATCAAAGCATATTAATGGAAAATTGTATGGAAAGAAAAATTGTGGTAGAAAAATGTACACAAGCAACAGGGATGACCACAGTCTTGAAAGGATTGTCAAGAAAAGTCCATTCCAGAATTTGGGCGAGATTGTCAAGGAAAGGAGAGAACTGTGGCTGGAGTCGTGCTTCAAGAGCCACCACACACAGACGTATCTGGGACAGGACAGGGCATCTTACCTGGGCTATAGAAATAGGACTGGACTGGTGCTCAGTGTCCAAAGTCCTGTTTTCAGATGAAAGTAAATTTTGCATTTCATTTGGAAATCAAGGAAGAGTGGAGAGGCACAATCCATGCTGCTTGAGATCCAGTGTGAAGTTTCCCCAGTTGGTGATGGTTTGGGGAGCTATATCATCTGCTGGTGTTGGTCCACTGTGTTATATCAAGTCTAAGGTCAGCGCAGTCATCTACCAGAAAATCTTAGAGCCTTGCATGCTTCCCTCTGTTGACAAGCTTTATGGAGATGCTGGTTTCATTTTCCAGCAGGACCTGGCACCTGCCCACACCTCCAAAAGTACCAATATCTGGCTTAATAACCATGGTATTGCCGTTCTTGATTGGCCAGCAAGCTCGCCTGACCTAAACCCCATAGAGCAGTGTTCCCCAACTCCAGTCCTCAAGACCCACCAACAGGTCATGTTTTCAGGATCTCCCACAGAATGCACTGACAGTAATTATATCACCTGTGCAATGGTAAGGAAAGACAGAAAACATGACCTGTTGGTGGGGCGTGAGGACTGGAGTTGGGGACCCCTGCCATAGAAAATCTATGACGTATTGTCAAGAAGAAGATGTGAGACACCAGACCCATTATCAAGGCGCCAGGGCACTATCAAGGCAAACTGGGCTTCCGTAACACCTCAACGGTGCCACCGGCTGATAACCTCCGTACCATGTTGCACTGATGCAGTCATTTATGCAAAGTGAGCCCTTACAAAATATTGAGGGCATATACTGGACAAACCTTTCAGTAGGCTAACATTTCTGTATTACAGTTCATTTTTTGATTGGTCTTATATACTATTCTAATTTTCTGATACACTGAATCTAGGTATAACATTAGCTGTAAGCCATAATCATCCCTATTACAAGGGATAAATGCTTGAAATATAATCGCTCTGTGTGTAATGAGTCTATACTATAAATGGGTTTCTCTATTTGACTTTAATTACAGCTATAAATTAATTTCTTGATGATATTCTAATTTTTTTTAGATGCACTGGTATATACAAAAGCAAGACAATGGCTTCAGCCTTTAGACTAAGCTCCCATTATTCAGCTACTGCAGATGTGACCAATTAATGGCCCTAAATCATTTACACTTAATGGGTCCAAAGCACAGAAGAGGTACACAGGATCCTTCCATCATACTTTTTCACTATTTGCATTGCACATCTGACTTTGGTTACAAATATTAATGCAAAATACTGACCAAAGCACATCCATGTGAACTTACCAGAGACTGCTATGATGGGTGTTTGGTTGCATGCATCCCTTCTATTGTCAATGGGGATGTCAGATGAGTTGCATTTGCTGATTCACTACAAACCTATTTATCAGCATGGTCAATAAAGACTGAACTGACTGTGGTCACTAGTGCACTTGCTAGATTATTATCACAATGCTCATTACACAGTGATGCAGTAGAGGTAATTAATCCCTGTGTTTTTTTCTATGGATCTGCTGAACTGTACATAACCAAGATTTCAGATGGTAAAGCTCTAAATAGAACTGCTCCCTGGAGGGATGGTAATTTGCACTCCTACATGAATGCATAATGAGGTGGCCCTTGCTGTACAAACAGGGACAAATGCTCATGTAGCATCTAGAGCATTGTATTTCAAGGCAAAAAAGGATGCAAAGGGGATTTGGCTTGATGTTACACCGATCAGCCGTTGCATTAAAACTGGTGAAGTGAATAACATTGTTTAGCTGATGACAATTGTGAAGGAATGGAATATATTAGGTAGCAAGTGATGTGCTGGAAGCAGGAAAAATGAGCCAGTGTAAGGGTAGGTCCACACGGCATAGACAAAATACCGGTCAGATTATGTCTTAAAAATGCTTTTGGGGAACGGTTCTGTACGGTTTGCAGACTCGTCCGTCCCCCTCAACCATTGAAATGCACACATTCTGCCCGAAAACTGAATGGAAGATTTGTGCATGTTCCGAGTTTTTTGGAACGGCAGTGGTGTAAAAATCCGTCCAGCTGAAAATCCGTTCACTGTAGACTAATGAGCGAATTTTATATCAAAGTCTATGTGGATGGATGACAGACGGTTTTCAAATCCGGAAATCGTCTGAAAACCTTGCCGTGTGAACGGACCCCAAAGCTGGGTCTTCATGGTATTGGACAAAAAAACTAATTGAAAACCAAATCCTAAAACCGTTCAGAAAACTCAGTTTTTTGTCCAGTGCATGTCAAAAACAGCTCTGTGTGTTTTTTTGCAGCCATGTGCAGCATTAATTGCTGTGGATTTCTGCAAAAAAGCACCAAAAAAGTCCAGCAGTTTACATAGACTTTAATAGTAAATTTTCTGCCCTGCTCTGTCGTTTTCTGCAACATGTTTCAAAAAACGACCTGGAGCAGAAAGGAGCATAAAAAATGTTCTGTGGAGACTCCAGAACGTTTTTACTATTAAAGTCCATGGGATCGGCTTTCAGTCAGTTTTTCAGCAGTTTCAGAAAATGAAAAACGCTGTAAGAACGACCGAAAATGTCTTGCTGACTTAGGGCCAGTTGTAATGGCTAAGTGACTGCATTAGAGCATCTCCAAAATGGCAGGGCTGGTGGGGTGATCTGGATATACCTACCAAAAGTGATTTAAGGAAGAAGGTGGCTTGTTCTGAGTTATCACATTTTCTTTTATATCATGTGGATGGTCACGCGCATGCGCATTGCTTACTTAAGGAAGAGATACAACAATCTGCACCATGAGAAGAAGGCAAGCTGACCGGCAGTGTGATGCTTTGGGAGTTTTTCTGTTAGGAAACCTTGAGTGCTAACTTCTATTAATATTATTATTTATTTTGGAGCGCCATTAATTTCAGGGTGCTGTACAGACCAAGGACAAAGACAATATCTGCACTAACTAACAAAACTGATACAGAAGGAGAGAGGACCCTGCCAGTGAGAGCTTATAATCTACAATGGAGGAAGGGGGGAGACAGAAGGTGAGGGACAGAGATGTTTGTATTATGGTATAGGGGCAGCATGGTTATTGTAAATTGCAGGTTATCCTGAAGAGATGGGTTTTCAGGTTATTTTGGAAGCTGTTAGGCTATGTTCACACGGCTTAAAATGGGACGCATTTCAGTCCGTAATTACGCGCTGTAGTGCGCAAATTGCGGCTGGAATACGTCCCAGTCATTACGGTAATCCACAGTTCTCATAGAGAACTATGGATTACGTCTCCTCTCCTCTCTCGGCGAATACGCTGAGGGGGGAGATAAGTGACATGTGAATTACCAGGGGCATCGCTGGTAAGGAATGTCTGTGGGCCGGCAAGGTGCCGGCCCCCCGCTCCCGCTCGGCCCCCGTCCACACGCCGTAATTGCGGGGCGTAATTACGCCCCGTAAATAAGCCGTGTTAGCATAGCCTAAAGGTGGCAGAAAGTCTAGTGCAGAGTTTCTCAACTCCAGTCCTCAAGACCAACCAACAGGCCAAGTTTTCAGGATTTCCTCAGTATTGCACAGGTGATATAATTATTGTTAGTGCATTCTGCACAGGTGAGATAATTATTGTCAGTGCATTCAGTGGGAGATCCTGAAAACATGACCTGTTGGTGGGTCTTGAGGACTGAAGTTGAGAAACACTGGTCTAGTGTGTTGTAGTAGTGAGATCCAGAGAATGGGGGATGCACGGGAGAAATCTTGAAGATGGTTATGAGGAGCTGATACGGGGAGAGCAGAGAAGAAAGTCCTATGAGGATCAGAGATTGCATGAGGGAAAGTACTTTGAGATTAAGGTGGAAATGTATGGAGGTGGAGGGGAGAGGTTATGGAGATTCTTGTATGTTATGGTTAGTAACTTGAACTGAATTGACTGCTCAATGGGTAGCCAGAGAAGGGATTGGCTGAGGAGTAGCGACGAGAGGTAAAATGGTAGATGGGAGGTCACAGAGAATGATGTTACAGTATTCTATGTGGGAGATGATGAGGAAATCCACTAACATTTTCCAGAGTCAAAGTCAAGAAGGAAGCAGATTCAGGAGATCTTCTTTAGGTGGAGATGGCAGGAGGTGGTAAGGGCTTTGATTTGTGGTTTGAAGGAGAGATTCAAATAGATACTGACAACAAAACATCTTTGAATAAATCTTTACTTTGTATCAAAAACACAAATACATTATGTAGCCTTCAAGGCTTACCGCACATTTCACAAACACCTTCTTACAAGCACGCTTATCCTCTGCTGAGGTATAGAGAAAAGTTCACCCTGGACATTAGCCCGGACGAGTGAAGGAGCTGAGCCGCCCACACACGTTGCTGAACACTTGCGACGTTTCAAAGGTGAGACCATTTTTTTCAAGCATGCGTGGTGAATATCTAGACACATATATGAGAACCGCCTTCTTAATTACTTATCAACTACAGGACAGTCAACCTCATTATGCATTTAGATAACATTCGTGTCCAAAATACAGAGCACAAGTGAAAGACACATAAAAAAACATATATAAAGAATATATATAAAAATTACCGAACTATAAAAAAGGTTTTAAACTCAACATTTCATTCAAGCCCTTGGGTGTGCAGGAATCCAAATTACAAATCCAATAAGACTCTCTATGTAACAATTTATTAGGCAGTAAGGAGGGGTCGTTCGAATATACCTGCTCCAAAATATACCATCTTAAATCACTTACTTGATGTCTCGCCTAAGTAAAATGCTTAACAACCGTCACCAGATAGATGACACTACACGATTTGTATGTGAAGTACACTTTCAATGGAATAGAATGACCTTTTGTAGGATGAGTAATAGAAGGAACTTTTATAATCAAAGTACAATTTGAACATGGATATGTACCTGTTCGTATGGCCCTAATTTTTTCCTGTCTAGTGCTTTTGATAGGATGTATGTCTGAAAGTATTAACTGGTCTCAATTGGACGGTCCTCTCTTAAAAATGCAACGTGGACCATTTTTAAACATCTGATCATATTTAGTGTCGATATCCAAAATGTGACAATGTTTTCTTATAGTCTGCCTAATTAAACCAGCATGGTTGTCATATGTACCAACGAAATAGACCCTATCGTTATGTGTTTTATCCTTGTGTGTCAAAAACTGTTCTGTTGATTGTTGTAGAACATCCATACCTACTGTATGCATAGTATCCCTATCATATCCACACTACAAATTTATCAATAATTTTATACGTTTGTCAGATATTCCTGTTCCGTGTTGCAAATGTGATGTTCGCTAACAAACTTCCCTTTTGGGATACCTTTAAAGACCTCAGGGGAATGATAACTATCCTTTTGTAAAATCGGATTGTGATCTGTAGGTCTTGAGTACATAGTTGTTGATATTTCATGAATTTGCAATCTTAATTCTACATCCAAAAACCGTATGACATGTTGTTCCTTTGTTAGTGAAAAAGAAATGAGTGTATGATATGTATTGAGGTAATGAAAACAGGAATACAATTGTTTCTCTGAACCTCGCCAGAGGATAAAGATATCATCCACACAGTGGAGCCAGGTAACCAAATGAGGTATAACTTCCAAAGGCCAGACATAAGTCCTTTCAAAAAAAGACACACACAAATTTGGCGAAACTTGGTTTGACAGGGGACCCCATCAAAGTCCCCTGTCATCGCAAGTAAAAATCTTCCCTAAACCGCAAACATTTTTTAGTCAAGACCATCTCGAGTAACGACATGAGGAATAAAACAAAGGAATTAGTTAAAGGGGTTATCACTACATTGATTCATCTTACCACAGTCCTGTTTTCTTGGTTTCACTTTGAATTCAGGGGTGTGTTTACTGGCTTCTACTACAGTAGGCTGCAGTAGAAGCCAGGTCTGTAGCTATAGCAACCAGTGCTGGCAGCCTATCAGGATAGATCAAACAGGTCTGTAGCTATAGTGACCTGAGGAGCTGATGCAGCCCATACAAGAGGGGATATCTAGGAATAGGTAGGATACTGTTAATGGACATATATTGTAGCGAGACAACCCCTTTAAGGTAATATCCATGCTCAATGCCTCCCTGGTTGCTTGGCAACACTTGGGTAACAGAATATTCATGAACAAGTTCTTGATATCTAAAGTGGTCATATATATAAAGGGATTGCAATCAATCTTATGAATTTGCCTTAAAAATTAGCTTTTATCTTTTAAGCAATTTCTACCACAAGATAACAATGTTTGCAAAATTGAGTCCACATATACAGCTAGTGTTTCTAATATCGACTCTGCTCCTGACACTATAGGGTGAACTGGGGGAGGGAGTGCTTTGTGGATTTTAGGCACTAGATAAAGGATGGGAATATGTGGCTTTTGTGCAACAAGTAAATTTTTAATTGAATTAGTATAAAGTCCAGAATTGACCGCTTCTTCAAGTATATTCAGAATTAGTCCTCTAATCTCATCCGTTGGATCATAATCCAGTTTTTGATAGACCGTTGTCTCTTGTAATTGTTTATTAGCTTCTTCCAGCTATGCACAAGTATCCATGAGAACCATGGCGCCCACTCCCCCCTTTATCGGCTTTTTTTTTTTTTTTTTTCTACAATCGTTGATGTATCAATCCGTAGTTCTTGGATCGCATGTCTTTCACTATGGGTCAGGTTGTTATTTATCTTCTTAGTGGGTTGCTTCCATTACTGAGTAACGTCCTGTATAGCCAACTTTTCAAACACTTCTAGAGAAGGAGAATTAACTTTGGGTTCGAATTTACTTTATATTATTCAGCCACTGTGCTAGTCCGGGCTAACGACCAGGGATTGAGGTGGTGAACTTCTCTCTATACCTCAGCAGAGGATGAGCATGCTTGTAAGAAAGTGTTCTTGAAATGTGTGTAAGGCTACACAATATATTTGTGCTTTTGATGCAAAGTAAAGATATTTTGTTGCCAGTATCTATTTAAATTAGTTATATTTGAAGGCTGGGGGCCTTTATCTATGGCAACAATTGTACGCTTTGCTGAACAAAGGAGTTATAATATTTGGTTTAAAGGACAGGGCAGAGTCAAAGGTTGTCCTGACACGACCCGTTGGACTGGGGAAAGCTTGGAGCCTTTGACTTTAATAGATAGATGTGATTTAGAGGTTGAATGGGACAGGGGAGAGATGATGAACTTTGTTTTCTTCATATTGAGTTTAAGAAAGTGGAAGGAGAAGAAAGAGTAAGACGGTAGACATTCTGGAATGGAGAGAGTCAACATCCAGGCCGGAGCTGTAGATTTGAGTGTCGTCCGCATAGAAGTGGCACTGAAAACTATGTCATGGTATGAGTTCACAGGGGTCAACGGTATAGAGAGAAAAGAGTAGACTGACCCCAGAGGGACACTAAGGCTATGTTCACACGACTTAACTGCGGGACATAATTACGCCCCGCAATTATGCCGTGTGGACGGGGCGGGAGCGGGGGAGTGAGCGGGGGGCCGGCACTTCGCCAGCCCATTGACTTGCATTACCAGCGGCGCGTATACGCCGCTGGTAATTAACATGTCAATTATCTCCCCGCCCGGCGGCTTCCCCGAGCAGGGAGAAGAGACGTAATCCATAGTTCTCTAGGAGAACTGTGGATTACCGTAATGAATGGGCCGTTTTCAGCCCGTAATTGGCGCACTTCAGCGCGTAACTACGGACCGAAATACGGCCCATTTTAAGCCGTGTGAACATGGCCTTACAGTGAGTGGGTGAGAGAAGGAGGTGGAATGACAGTTGGAGTGGCTAAATGTTTAGTTGGTGTACTAAGAGGGGATCCAAGTCCATGATGGCAAGCATAGAGAGAATTTGCAAGAGTAGGGAGTGGTGAACTGTGTCGAAGGCAAATAACAAATCTAGGAAGAGAGGCGCACAGAGTAGTGGTGTGAGGTTTTTGCTAAGTCATTGGTAAAGAGTATATAGGGTTACGCACACCTAGGGGGTGGGTGCTCATGTGGAATGGTTGAAATATGACCGGATTACTAGTAGTAGGGAACAATGGCACAACGAACTTATTATGAACATATAAGTGAATTTATTTAAGAGTCTTCACATTTATAAGATGGATCAAATACTATTACAAAGAAAACATTGAACAAAGGTTACAGTGATATAACAGATGCCATAGGTCAAGTGACGTTTCGGCTGTACCCTTTATCAAAATTGACATCTAGAAAGAAACTCTAATAAATTCACTTATGCTCATAATAAGTTTGGTGTGCCGTGGTTCCCTACTACTATTAAGTCATTGGTGACGTTGACAACTGCCAGCTACCTAATCATTGTTGCAGACCAATTATGGTACATCTCTTCAAGGCAACAGTAGTCCTCAGTGGTAGTGGCTTTCTCCAGCAGATCTTTGCTTCCTGCCACACTGCAGCATTTTTTAGGAATGTGTTGAAGAACTTGACAAAAATCTCAGGATGTTGGTTTAGCCTCCAAATTCTTCATATTCCAATCCGATCTTGCATCAGTGGGATGTACCATATTTTTTGGACCAGAAGACCTAGGATTTAGAGGAGGAAAAAAAAATGTAAGCAAAAAGTGTAGGTTTTATTGGTACCATTTTGGTATAAATGTGACTTTTGATCACTTTTTTTTCTCCAATTTTTTGGAGGACATGAAATGACCAAAAAAAACCAAAAAAAAAACAATTTTGGAGTTTGGAACTTCTTTCCTTCTGTGGTGTACAGGATAAATTATGTTATATTTTAATGAGTTGGACTTTTAGAAACGCGGCGATACCAATTATGTGTAACTTTTTTTGTAAAATGGCAAAAGGAGGGTGATTTTAAACTTGTTATATCTTTTTTTTAAAACTTTTTTATTTTTTACTTAGTCTCCCTAGGTTACATGACCACCAGGGGGCATGATTCCTTGTCCTATATACAGCAGTACTGCTGTATATAGGGTTTTTATTCATTAACCTATCACACCCTATGTCGTATATGTTTTTATCCTTGTATGTCCCAAAAAACTGCTCTCTGAAATTGTTGTAGAACATCCACTACCTACATGTATGCAATAGTATCCCTATCATATCCACACTACAAATTTATCAATAATGTTTATACCGTTTAGTCAGATATTCCTGTTTCCTGTTGCAAATGTGATGTTTCCTACAAAACCTAGCCCTTTTGGGATACCTTTAAAGACCTCAGGGTAATGATTAACTATTCCTTTTGTAAATCGGATTGTGATCTGCTATTTAAGTCTTGAGTACAATAGTTTGTTTGAAAATTTCCTATGAATTTGCAATCGTATAAAAATTCTACATCGGCAAACTCGATATATGGAGACATGTTGTGCACTTTGTTAGTGAAAAAGAAATGAGAGTATGGATTAGTGATTGAGGTACATGAAAACAGAAATACCAATTGTTTCTCTGAACCTCGCCAGAGGATAAAGATATCATCCCACACAGCGGATCCAGGTAACCAAATAAGGTAAACTTTCCGAAGACCATGACATAAGTCCATTTCAAAAAAAGACACACCACAAATTTGGGCGATAAACTTGGTTGACAGGGGATCCCCATCAAAGTCCCTGTCATCGCAAGAAAAAAAACAAATCTTCCCTAAACCCGCAACATTGTTTAGTCAGAGACCATCTCGAGTAACACATGAAGGAATAAAACAAAGGAAATTTTAGTTTAAAGGGGTTATCACTACGAATGATTCATCTTACCACAGTCCTGTTTTCTT
This sequence comes from Phyllomedusa bahiana, assembly GCA_025379985.1. Taxonomy (NCBI): domain Eukaryota; kingdom Metazoa; phylum Chordata; class Amphibia; order Anura; family Hylidae; genus Phyllomedusa; species Phyllomedusa bahiana. Next base: position 42,923 of record JAODAL010014305.1, on the reverse strand, counting down.
GGTTTCACTTTTGAATTCAGGGTGTGTTCACTGCTTGTCCTACAACAGTAGGCTGCAGTAAGAAGCCATGTCTGTAGCATAGCAACGCATTGCTAGGCCGCCATATCAGGATAGATCCAAACAGGTCTGTATCTATAGTGCCTGAGGAGCTGATGCAGCCCATACAAGATGGGATATCAAGGTGAATAGGTAGGATACTGTTAATTGGCACATATATAGTAGCGAGACCCAACACCCCCCTTAAGGTAATATACTCATGCTCAATGCCTCCCAGGTTGCTTGGCAACACTTGGGTAACAGAATATTCATGAACAAGTTTTCTTGATATCTAAAGTGCTCATAATATAACGGGATTGCATCAATTCTTATGAATTTGCCTTAAAAATTAGCTTTATCTTTATAGCCACTTTCAACCACAAATAACCAAATGTTTGCAAAAAAATGAGTCCACATATACAGCTAGTGGTTCAAATATCGACCTGCTCCTGACACTATAGGGTGAACTGGGGGAGGGAGTGCTTTGTGGATTTTAGGCACATAGATAAAGGATGGGAATATGTGGCTTTTTGTGCAACAGTAAATTTTATTGAATAAGTATTAAGTCCCAGAATAGACCGCTTCTTTCTTCAGAATATTCTGAATTAGTCCTCTAATCTCATCCGTTGGATCATAATCCAGTTTTTGATAGACCGTTGCTCCTTTTGTTAAATTGTTTATATTAGCTTCTTCCATCTATGCACAAGTATCCATGAGAACCATGGCGCCCACTCCCCCCTTTATCGGCTTTTTTTTTTTTTTTTTTTTCTACAATCGTTGATGTATCAATCCCGTAAGTTCTTGGATCGCATGTGCTTTCACTAGGGTATCACGGTTTTATTTATCTTTCTTAGTGGGTTGCTTCCATTACGAGTAACGTCCATTAATACCAACTTTTCAAACACTTCTAGAGAAGGAGAATTAACTTGGGTTCGAATTTACTTTATATTAATTCATCCACTGTGCTAGTCCGAGACCTAAACGACTAGAGGATGAGTGGTGAACTTCTCCTATACCTAGCAGAGGATGAGCATGCTTGTAAAAAAGCGTTCTTGAAATGTGTGTAAGGCTACCACATATTTTAGTGCCTTTTGATGCAAAGTAAAGATATTTTGTGTGCCAGTATCTATTTGAATTAGTTATATTTGAAGGCTGGGGGGGCCTAATCTATGGCAACAATTGTACGCTTTGCTGAACAAAGGAGTCATATAAATATTTGGTTTTAAAGACAGCAGGGCAGAGTCAAAGTGTCCTACACGACCCGTTGGACTGGGGAAATGCTTGGAGCCTTTGACTTTAATGATAATGTATTTTAGAGAGGTTGAATGGGACATGGTAGAGATGATTAACTATTGTTCTTCATATTGAGTTTAAGAAATTGGGAAGGGAGAAGAAAATTAAGAAGGAGACATTCTGGAATGGAGAGAGCAACATCCATGCCGGAGCAGTAGATTTGAGTGTCGCCTCATATAAATTGGCAACTGAAAGCTATGTCATGGATATGAGTTCACAGTGTTCAACGGTATAAGAGAGAAAAGAGTAGGACTGACCCCAGAGACACTAAAAGGCTATGTTCACACGGCTTAACTGTGCGGAACGTAATTAACGCCCCTGCAATTAGCCGTGTGGACCGGGGCGTGAGCGGGGAGTGAGCTGGGGGCCCCGGCACTATTACCCATCGCCGCCTCCATTGAACTATGCATAACCGAGCGTCGTACTAGTCCTTCATGGTAAGTGGCTTTCTCCATCTGATCTTTGCGCTTCCTGCCACACTGCAGCATTTTTTAGGAATGTGTTGAAGAACTTGACAAAAAATCTCAGGAATGTTGGTTTAGCCTCCAAATTCTCATATTCCAATCCTATTCTAGCTATCAGTGGATTTACCCAATTTTTCTTTGGACCAGAAGACTAAGGATTAGAGGAGGAAAAAAAAATGTAAGCAAACAAGTGTAAGGTTTTATTAGTACAATTTGGGATACATGTGACTTTTGATCACTTTTTTTTCTCCAATTTTTTTGGAGGACATGAAATGACCCAAAAAAAAAAAAAAAAATTTTGGAGTTTGGAACTTATTTCCTTATGGGGTGTACAGGATAAATTATTTTATATTTTAATGAGTTGGACTTTTAGAAACGCGGCGATACCAATTATGTGTAACTTTTTTTGTAAAATGGCAAAAGGAGGGTGATTTTAAACTTGTTGTTATATCTTTTTTTTAAAACTTTTTTATTTTTTACTTAGTCTCCCTAGGTTACATGACCACCAGGGGGCATGATTCCTTGTCCTATATACAGCAGTACTGCTGTATATAGGGTTTTTATTCATTACCTATCACAGGGCGTCATAGGATAGGTGTGCATACGTGACAGCTACAGAAGCCTGCATTAGGCTTCCAGCAGCCATGGTGCCCCCCCTCCAATTATGTCACGGGAGGAGATCTGTGGGAAGGAACGGATCCATTCCCTGCTGTTTTCAGCGGTGTCCAGCTGTAATGAACAGCTTACTTTGTATGGAGTGGGTTTGGTGTGTGAGCCCACTTCATACAACACGAATGTAGGATATCAGGCAGGCCGGAGGCTGGAGTGGGGTGATGCTGCGGGAAACTGGCGGTGGAGTTTAACCCTTTCACACATAGCGCCGCCAGCTTCCCACAGCATCACCCCACTCAAGTCTCCTGGCTGCCTGAGATACTACATTCAGACCATAAGATACACCCCCATTTCCCTCCCAAATTTTTGGGGAAAAAAGTGTGTCTTTATAGTCTGAGATTTATGGTACTAGGAAAACTATGGAGGCCCTACCCCAAAATTTATGAGAACAATTGATATTTTGGTGCAAGGTAACTCAGCACACCTTCAGAGGTCTTGTGCAATCCATGCCTTAACAGTAAGACCTGCAATTTTAAAAGGACCCGTGGCTGTTCCTGACATTTCCATTTTAGTAAATACTAGTGTTCTCTGTGAAATGTTTCTGGAACATCTTTTCTTATAATTATTCTCTTCTTTTTTTTTTTTTTTTCATTTATTACTGAATTGGTCAGCTGGGTGTTACCAGTTGGGGTTGTTCTAATGATTCGTCCCTGCTCAGTCTGGCATTTTCCAGTTAGTGTTGGCAGAATCAGGGCTTGTTCACAAGGAGTTTTCACTCTGTGTTACAAGCGCTTTTTAGATCCGTCTCGGGGACTGACGGGCGCGTAATTACGGACTGAAATACGTCCCATTTTAAGCCGTGTGAACATAGCCTTATAAAAGAAGATGCTCCAGAATTGTTATATATAAGTAAGTGGAGTTTGTCATGGATAGATATTTGGCATTGTGACATGATCTCCAGCACCCATAACCTATTCAATACAGCATGCAGGCCATTTTACCTTTTATTACTATATACCATTTTGCATTGAATTTGTATACGTCCTTCTCCTCCTAGACCTGTCCTCTGCCTTTGACACCGTCGACCACTCCATCCTGCTACAAATCCTCTCCTCCCTCGGCATCACGGACCTGGCCCTCTCCTGGATCTCTTCATACCTCTCTGAACGGACATTCAGTGTCTCTCACTCCTGCACCACCTCCTCCTCCCACCCGCTCTTCTGTTGGGGTCCCTCAGGGGTCTGTCCTGGGCCCACTCCTCTTCTCTATCTACACTCTTGGTCTGGGTCAGGTCATAGCCTCGCATGGCTTTAACTACCACCTGTATGCGGACGACACCCAGCTTTATATCTCCGGTCCTGACATTAAGTCCCTTCTCTCCCGGATCCCAAAATGCCTATCATCCATTTCCTCCTTCTTCTCCTCCCGTCGCTTAAAACTAAATGTAGATAAAACAGAATTCATCATCTTTCCACCGTCCCTCTCTACCCCTCCACCTGATCTCTCTATCACTGTTAATGGCCACACCCTCTCACCAGCTCCACAAGTCCGCTGCCTTGGGATAACCTTTGACTCCTCTTTATCCTTCAAACCACACATCCAAGCCCTCACCTCTGCCTGCCGCCTCCACCTGAAAAATATTTCTCTCATCCGCTCATTCCTCAACTCTGACACTACTAAAACGCTAGACCACGCCCTCGTCATCTCCCGCCTTGACTACTGCAACATCCTTCTCTGTGGCCTCCCAGTTAGCACCCTCGCTCCCCTCCAATCCATCCTTAACTCTGCTGCCCGTCTGATTCACCTCTCTCCTCGCTACTCCTCTGCCTCTCCCCTCTGCCAATCCCTTCACTGGCTGCCCATTGCCCAACGAATTCAGTTTAAATTACTAACCCTGACCTACAAGGCTCTTCATAACCTCTCCCCTCCATACATCTCTGCCCTAATTTCCAGATACCTCCCCTCACGCAATCTCCGCTCCTCACAGGACCTTCTCCTCTGCTCCCCTCTCATCAGCTCCTCACATAACCGTCTCCAAGACTTCTCCCGTGCTTCACCCACACTCTGGAACTCATTAACCCAAAACATCAGACTCTCCCCAACTTTCACCAGTTTCAAAAGCAACCTGAAAACCCATCTCTTCAGGATAGCCTACAACCCACATTAACTCCACCACCACTACACCGGCCCGCAAGCATGTCTGCCCCACACCTTCTGTCTCTCCCCTTCTTCCTTGTAGATTGTAAGCCCTCGCGGGCAGGGTCCTCTTTCCTCTCTGTTTCAGTTACTAGTCATTTTTGTCACCATTGTAATTGTTCCACATTTGTTATGTATGTAATTCCCCTTAAATGTACAGCGCCCTAGAATTAATGGCGCTCTAAAATAAATAATAATAATAATAATATAGTTAATCTGTGCTTCTGCTGAAAGATTCCTCTTCCTTCTTTGTCCCCTCAGGTAGTAGGGGTTGTGTTTGCCACAAAGCCACCGTCAGTTGCTGCAGAATTACTTGTAGAACTTGTTTCTTTTTACGTTGAAAGCAATGGAATCTGTATGATACTATTACTAGCTGTGTAAACATCAACATGCCGAGATCTGTTGACTAAGATCACGATGATTACTCTCTGCCAGCTAGCTTCTCTGTCAGAGATCATGTGATGTGACCCCTCTTTTGGTTGCATTGTAAAGTGTATGCCCCTTGACCCGATTGACAGCTGTTGTCTAGCTGAGAGGAATTGTGGTAAACCATGTAACACCACAGAACCAGAAAGAGTGTCCTTTTAAAGGGGCTGTGCACGATTAGAAAAAACATGGCTGCTTTCTCCCAAAACAGTGATATTTCTGTGTTTTTAGAACTCGGCCCTGTGCACTTAAAGAGTGTGCTAGGGTCACACTGGTTGATCAGTGTGTTCAACTACAGGAGAACACTGGTGTAGGGTTGTGCACGGTAAAGCCAGTCCAGACCTCTGTAAGGAGAGATTGCCAATGCACTTTGCTCAGGGGATACCCCCAGAGAGCCATTTCCCAATGCCGTTTGCCCTCATTGCATGTATCGGCATAGTTAAAAGGGTTGTCTCACTACAAGGATTGCTTTTTATGTGTCCATTACCAGTGTTCTACCTATTCTGAGATATCCCCTCTTGTATGGGCTGCATCAACACCTCAGGTCACTATAGCTACAGACCTGTATGATCTATCCTGATAGGCTGCCAGCACTGGTTGCTATAGCTACAGACCTAGCTTCTACTGCAGCCTAAGAGAAGCCAGTAAACACGCCCCTGAATTCAAAGGGAAACCAAGCAAACAGGACAGAGGTAAGATGAATCAATGTAGTGAGACAACCCCTTTAAGGCGGATGATTTTTGTATGGCAAGACCTGTAAAAATGAGAGACTGGCAACAGTAGAGAAGATAGAGTTCTATTGCAGAAAAACTGCAATTATGAGCCCAGAAGGCCAAGAAAACTGCCTCTCATACTTTAAGGAATAAAACAGACTTTTTTGTAATCATTTACAAACTAGAAGTGTCCCAAAGAACTCGGCAGTGAACAATGCTAGTTAACCTTTTGGAGAGTACAGCCTGGATTTGTTTGGTTAGATGCCTGAGTTGTAGAAAGGACCATTTCGTGCCAACCAGGCCCTTTCCACTTAAGGTTCCTCTTCGTCCTATATTGGTGCAGTTTTCAAGGACAGAGACAAAATACTTTGGCGAGGTATCCTCTCAATCTGAGGATAGCGGAAACTAAGATTTTTCCAGTTTGTGCCCAATTTCTGGAGGTCAACAGACACCTAACACTGCTATTGCTGTCCTCGATGATCTATCCAGTCAGAATACATGTCACAGCCTTAGGTGATTAGTTGAGCCTATTTTTTTGGATAGGCCAAAGGAAATGATAGCCTGACAGTAAGGGCTTGTTCACACAACGTTTTGGATCCTTTTTACGGATCCGTTTTTCACAGTTGAAAAGCGCATCGGGAAAGCGGATCCAAAAAACGCAGCAGTTGATACTTTATTTGTATCCGTTTTGAATGCTTTTTCACTTGCGCTTTCCGGATACGTTTTCAGAAAGAGAAAGAAAGAAAGTCTCCTGCCCGCACCTCCATTCATTAAAGTCTCCTGTCCGCACCTCTCCTGCCCGCACCTCCATTCATTATAGTCTGCTGCCCGCACCTCCATTCATTATAGTCTGCTGCCCGCACCTCCATTCATTATAGTCTCCTGCCCGCACCTCTCCTGCCCGCACCTCCATTCATTAAAGTCTCCTGCCCGCACCTCCATTCATTAAAGTCTCCTGCCCGCACCTCCATTCATTAAAGTCTGCAGCCCGCACCTCCATTCATTATAGTCTGCAGCCCGCACCTCCATTCATTATAGTCTGCAGCCCGCACCTCCATTCATTATAGTCTGCAGCCCGCACCTCCATTCATTATAGTCTCCAGCCCGCACCTCCATTCATTATAGTCTGCAGCCCGCACCTCCATTCATTATAGTCTGCAGCCCGCACCTCCATTCATTATAGTCTGCAGCCCGCACCTCCATTCATTATAGTCTGCAGCCCGCACCTCCATTCATTATAGTCTGCAGCCCGCACATCCATCTCATTTAGTCTGCAGCCCGCACCTCCATTCATTATAGTCCTGCCGCCCGCACCTCCATTCATTATAGTCTCCTGCCCGCACCTCCATTCATTATAGTCTGCAGCACGCACCTCCATTCATTATAGTCTCCTGCCCGCACCTCCATTCATTAATGTCATCCTCCTGCACACTCCCAGCCCGCACCTCCCATTCAGTATAGTCCTGCAGACCCGCACCTCTCTGCCTGCACCTCATATCATTATTTGTCCTGCCAGTCCCGCACCTCCATTCATTATAGTCTGCAGCCGCACCTCCATTTCATTAAAGTCTCCTGCCCGCACCTCCATCCCTCATAGTCTGCAGCCCGCACCTCCAGTCACTATAGTCTCCTGCCCGCACCTCCATTCATTATAGTCTGCTGCGTGCACGTCTCCTGCCCGCACCTCCATTCTTTATAGTCTGCAGCCTGCACCTCTCCTGCCTGCACCTCCATTCATTATAGTCTGCAGCCCGCACCTCCATTCATTATAGTCTGCAGCCCGCACCTCCATTCATTAAAGTCTGCAGCCCGCACCTCCATTCATTAAAGTCTCCTGCCCGCTCCTCCATTCACTATAGTCTCCTGCCCGCACCTCCATTCATTATAGTCTGCAGCCCGCACCTCCATTCATTATAGTCTGCAGCCCGCACCTCCATTCATTATAGTCTGCAGCCCGCACCTCCATTCATTAAAGTCTCCTGCCCGCACCACCATTCATTAACGTCTCCTGCCCGCACCTCCATTCATTATAGTCTGCAGCCCGCACCTCCATTCATTAAAGTCTCCTGCCCGCACCTCCATTCATTATAGGGCTGCAGCCCGCACCTCCATTCATTAAAGTCTCCTGCCCGCACCTCCATTCATTAAAGTCTCCTGCTCGCACCTCCATTCATTAAAGTCTCCTGCCCGCACCTCCATTCATTAAAGTCTCCTGCCCGCACCTCCATTCATTAACGTCTCCTGCCCGCACCTCCATTCATTAAAGTCTCCTGCCCGCACCTCCATTCATTAAAGTCTCCTGCCCGCACCTCCATTCATTAAAGTCTCCTGCCCGCACCTCCATTCATTAAAGTCTCCTGCCCGCACCTCCATTCATTAAAGTCTCCTGCCCGCACCTCTCTTCATTAAAGTCTCCTTTCCCGCACCTCCATTCATTTTAAAGTCTCCTGCCCGCACCTCCATTCAAATTAAAGTCTCCTGCCCGCACCTCCATTCATTATAGTCTGCAGCCCGCACCTCCATTCATTAAAGTCTCCTGCCCGCACCTCCATTCATTATAGTCTGCAGCCCGCACCTCCATTCATTAAAGTCTCCTGCCCGCACCTCCATTCATTAGAGTCTCCTGCCCGCACCTCCATTCATTAAAGTCTCCTGCCTGCACCTCCATTCATTAAAGTCTCCTGCCCGCACCTCCATTCATTAAAGTCTCCTGCCCGCACCTCCATTCATTAAAGTCTCCTGCCCGCACCTCCATTCATTAAAGTCTCCTGCCCGCACCTCCATTCAGAGTCTCCCCGCTCACCTGCTGCTGCCACGCCATCCCGCGATCCACCTGCTGTCGCCGCGCTGTCCCGCGATCCACCTGCTGCCGCCGCGCTGTCCCGCGATCCACCTGCAGCCGCTAACGGCGCTTTTCGCATCCGCTTTCAGGATGCAAAGCGCCGCTGATACGTACCAGGAGTGTGGAGCGCTTTTGGACAGGTGCCAAAAGCAGACTCCATTATCTCCTATGGGCTTTCACTTGCGTTAACCGCAATAAGATTTGACATGTCCATTCTTCTAGCGGCTCCGACACGAGCAGTGCTGGAGAGCTCTCAAAAGCGCATCGCCGATTTCCCGTGAGAACAGCGATGCGCTTTTGCCATTGAAATCAATGTTAATCACACTGACAGTTGTTAGATCCGTTTTGCGGATCTGTAAAACGGATCACAAAAACGTCGTTTGAACAAGCCCTAACTTTGCGAGATTGATATATCTGAATAATGCTACCATGATGGGTCTATTGGGTTTTAGGACTTCGTAACATACAGCAGCATATACTGGTTCTTCTAGAAGCTATTTCATGGTGCAGTGCTCAGCTATAAGGTTGCCCACATTTATTTGGGGTTTTTTGTTTTGGTGGGGTTAGTTAGATGGGTTGTTCAGTTAGAGGAGCCCTTTGAGGCCCATGTTTAGAAGGCTTTTGAAATACATGCAGCTTAGCATATTTTTTGTGTTTATTATGGCTATTTCAGATTGTTTCCTGAAATGTAAGGGGGCTGGAAGACCTAAACAAAAGACAATGCAATCCTTACAGCTATGAAAACACAAAAGTCCTCTCTTATCTGCCTAGGAGACTAATAGAGTCCCTAAAAATCTACATCTACTTTAAGAGAACCTGTGACATCCCCTGACATGTCTATTGTAGTAAATCCTTGTGTTCTCCGTGAAATAACAATTCTGGAGCATCTTCTCTAATAACTCTGCGTTGTGCTGTTCCTTTATTAGGGCCCGTTCACACGGCAGTAGACAAATACCGGTCGGTTTATCCGACTGGTATTTGTCCGGTTTGTGTGCTGTGCACATGGCCGCGGGGGGGGCTTTTCTCTGCGATGAGCGGAGAAAAGCCCTCCCCTTTCACATTCACTTGCACATATTGCGTCCGAAAACTGGACGGAAGAATGTGCATGTTGAATGTTTTTTGAGCGGCCCACGGGCAGAAAAACCGCCAGGCGGAAAACCCGTGCAGTGGGGACTGCTGCACGGGTTTTCCATAGCAGCCCGTTGTGCTCATTTGCGCCCGGTTTTTCAGACGGGCTGCAAAACCACAAACCATCTGAAAAACTGGCCGCAAACCTGTGCTGTGGGGGCATGCCCTTACTACTTTTAGAAATTTATTACTAAATCTGTTAGTTGGATGTTACCAATTGGGGATATTTCGCTATCAGTCTGACATTGTCCAATCAGTGTTGAGAGTCGGTATGTGCCAGGACACTCCCCATTGAAAACTGTTACAGTAACACCCAGCTGACAGATTCAGCAATACGTTTCTAGAAGGAACGACAGAGGAACAGCACAACACAGAGTTATTAGAGAAAATGCTCCAGAATTATTATTTCACGGGAAAAACACAAGTATTTCCTAAAACAAACAGGTCAGGAGATGTCACAGTCCTCTTTAATAGGCCATGAATTTATTGTTCATCTCATAATACATTTAGCACTTACTCTAGAGAAGCGAGTCTCCTGGTTCATAAAAGTATCCCTTCCAGAATGACCGGCAGCTGATAGGTCCCGAAACCAGATTTTTCTCTTTTTTGTGATGTTGATGTATTACCCATTTTTGTCTGCTTGAAATATACTTTGCCATGTTCCTTAGATTGCTTCCTTCACTAGTTCCAGTGTTACTTGTTCTGCATTAAACTTTTAAGGAGTTGTCTCATTACAAGCTTTCAGCCGGTCAGTGAGCCTGATAGTTGAATTGAGGGGCGTGCTTCTTGGTCTGTCTCTTCTGCTCCCTCTTCCGCCCTCCCCTCAGCACACAGGCAGCTCCATAACTTCTATACAGCAAGGGGAAGGGGGTTTGCTGCCAGAGTTAACCCTGTGTGTGCCTGCCTAGGTCTGTTGCAGGAGAGGGCTGATCTATGAGTGTAGAGAGGTATGTGAAGCTGCTGTGTATGCTAATAGCAGAAGGGATGCATGTGTTCCTATATCCCCTGCTTAGTTTACAAGTCTCCACATCTCCAGCAACAACAGACCCTGTCAGAACAGACACAGGGCAGCTGGGAAGTGTTACTATGTGTCACTAGTACAGCAGAGCATGAAGTATTCACATGCCTGATCTGTATAGTATTAGTATAGTTACAGTTCCACAGACACATCATGATTATAGTAACACACAGGGTCACTGCTGTCACATCTATCTGTGTAGAGAGCAGGAGGAAGCAGGCACACACAGGGTTAATCCAGGCAGTAAGGACACAGACGCCAGAGTCCTCCCCCTCCCTCCACTACAGAAGCATTCTGTGCCAGAGGGGCTCTCTGCTCCAACCTGTATTCAAAGGTGATGAGTCATACAGACCTGACAGCCAGTAAGATAAGGCTCAACAGGTCGGCTGCTATAGAAATTTGAGAAGCTGATGCACTCCTACTAACAGGGTAACTCAAAATCAGTAGGACGTTTGTAATGAACATAAATTGCAAAGCTGCTTGTTTTTTAAAGATCTTTTAATTAAAACCCAATCATTGTAGCGAGACAACCCCTTTAATATGTACCTAATTCTAGATCTGTATAATGTAACAATATTTCTATGCTTTCTATGTATTGCTCTTCCATACTGAATTAGCAGTTGCTTATGCTGAAATTACTTCCACGGTTAAGATGGTTGAATATCAAACAGTAGCCAGAAGTCTGACTACATCCATCTTTTGGTAGCCTTAAAGTGAACCTGTCGGGTTATTTTTGTTGTCCTATCTGAGAGCAGGATATGATAGAGACAAGCTGAGCTCTGCGATATGTAGGTTTATATGACTTGGAGCAGGATTTCTCAGTGAAAAGCAGAGTAAGTTCTGGTAGGACTCCTTGAGAGACTGAGACTGAGACTGCTGACTGCGTCCACATACAGTGATTGACAGATTCCTGTATCAGTGTGTAAAGAGAGCAAACTGTCAATCACAGTATGTGGGTGGGGTCAGCAGGACTTTCAGATTCAATTTCACAGTTTTTTTTTCTCTGCTTTTTACTCAGAAATTCAGCATCAAGTTATAAACCTATATATGACAGAGCCCAGATTTTCTCCTTCTATGACATCCTGCTTTCAGATAGGGGAGCATAAACCATCGGACAGGTTCCCTTTACATTTTCAGAGTGATATATGAAGACCTTGTTGTGGAAATGAAAACCATTTTGGCATCCTGTAATGGGGAACAGTGCAAAATTGACAAGTCTAATCCTGACCCTAACCCTATTGCCAACAATGCAGGCTCTGCACCCATACTAACCATCTCAGAGACAAACGCATTGTTGAACATATCTCCGCTACTAATTCTAAGAATGGAGCATTCTCAGGGGCTCTGCACTCTAGTGTAGATTAAACTAAACCAAATTTCATAGCATCATCAACCCCCCAGTAATAAACAAATTGAGTGGATTAATATTGATTGTTAAACTGTTCAAGACGAGGCCATTTTCTCCATTCAAGACTAAATTTTTTTTTAGTACATATGAGTTTAAAAGCTATAATACTTTCTTGCTTTTGATTCTTCAGTTTTTTCGCTTTTTTTTCCTGTGATACATAGAGCTTTTTATGTAATTTTTAAATTGGAAATTTTTTTAGCTGTTCTAGGAGAAAATGAGTGTGTTTTTTTAAAAAATTTTTTATAGCAAAAAGTGGCACTGAAATAAGTGTTTTTTTTTAATGGTTTTTGGGTGTCCTCTGTCACATCTATTATTCGCACTTGCAATTTGAATTGTTGACTGAGATCTTCTGATCGTTCTTAAGTCACAAGTTTTAATTACGGTCCTATGATTGGAAAGCTGACCCCTTAATAACCGAATGTGGTTGACCTCCTATTTCTTGGTGACACAGGAGCTTCACTGATTGATTGTGCATCGGTTAGAATAAATCTACTTATAAATTAGAATAAATCTTCCCTAATGCCTCTGAAAACACTTTCATAGTCTTCACTTGTGCCTCCGATTTCTCCTAATGCTATTCTATGGATTTAAAAAAATTGAGATACAAGCCTTGGCCAATTTGAAATCCTTTCTCTCATCAGACATCACCCTGTTATATGATAGATTTCAATAGGAAGTAAATGTATGGTACACATCTATCTGTTATTGGTGAAATAACCCTAGTGTTGATAAAACTGTGTGGCTTCCATTTACTTTTATAAATTCTGTATTCCACAATCTTATTCTGATTGAGAGAATTTGAAGGCCCAAATATGAAAGTATGCAACCGGAATGAGTGTGGGTTAACCTCACCCAACCCATTGCGTTGCCTCAAAGTTACAACACATCAGATGATTGAGAAGCTGCTTACAGTTATGACTAAAGCCCGGGCCTTGTTGACTATATTCGAGGCTCAATTCTCCAACCTTGTAAATGATTGGCTTTCAACAGTGTGTCCTATTGTAAAAACATGAACTAAAGTAAAGCAAGTGCTCAATATTGGGGATGTGCATCATTCCTGCCCATTTGGCATAATCCTGAACTTCCTGAGCCTCTTTAGCCCTGGAGAATGGTATGTGGTACAGCTATAACCCAAATACATATTTTATAGGTTTTGGAAACTTCAGCAGTGTATTCCCCCCCCCCTCCCCCCTTTCCAGGATATTTTGCTAACACCTTAATTAAGACCCCCTTTAATCTTTAGTACTGCAGCAGTAAAAGAAAGTACTTGCGCCATGTTTGTGGGTGTTTTGCTTTTATGGCATTCAGTTTTCTGTAAAAATGATGTGTTTATCTGTATTTACAGATTGATAGGAATTCGGCAATACCAAACATTTATGATTTGTTACCGTAAAAAAAGTTCCAAACATTTTCTATTTTTAAAATTTGTAATACATTGTAATGCATTAGGGTGTATAAAGAGGGCATTTTTTTTCTACTTCCTGCTTTAGGCAGGAAGTAGTAAAACGGAAAACATAGCGGCGATGGAAGCAGAAATGAGAAATTGGTCTCGGCACCATTTCTCATTGATTTAGATGCCGCGGTCATCTTTGCACCATCCCGTGCTGTAACCGCTGCTGGTACAGTATGTAGCAGGATCACAGAACAGTATCAGCAGTACTCATACGTCCAATGTCGGTAAGGGGTTAAGATACTGGCTGCTCTAAACAGCCTGTTCTAAAGGATCTCATCCCAGATGCACTTGTAAATTAAGATTTGTGACTTTTGTGGAATGGTGGATTATCTTGCTGAAGTGTCCTTCTATCACAAGGTAAAGAGCTGCCATGAAGAGATGAACTTAGTCAATTCCAATAATAATTTGTTCGGCTCAAAAGCAGATCTGCACAACTTAGCTAAAACCGCATGGGAATGTCCCCAGATCAACCAAGACAGCCCCGGAGTACCCAGAAACAGCCTTGGCCTCAGAGAATGGGGAGATTACTGTGCTTTCGAAGTTCTCCCCATTCCTTTCTATGGAGGTTCTGATGTGCTCAGCTATATTTAGGACTCCTGACATGAAAGCGGAGAGCAGCACAAGTATGGCCATCTGCCCCTTTTACTGAAGCTGGCATGTAGCCAGCTACAAGTCGGCCTCAGGAAGTGGTTCGTGGCAAAACCGCTTTCACATTTAGATGGATAACTGCTGTATTCAGGTAGTGTCCAGGTAACCTAGTTGGAATTAATGTTGACGATTTTGAGGCAGAACCTGAGAATAAATTTGAAAACGCAGCAAAAGCTGGCTGATGAATGAATGTTCTTATTTTTTAACTTCTTGTGAGAGATCCATTCAAACCCTAATTAAGCTCAGGGCTTGGCATTCAAATCACTTTTTTTTAAGGAACAACTTGTATCTCATGGTTCAGTTGGAGACTTTTCAACAAAAACAGTACAGAGAAATGCAAAGAACTCTTTTCTGTATCTGTAAATGTGAAATTTGCATGATCATTTGTATTCTCGACCATTTTGATCACTCGTATAAAAGTACAGCTCTGCCATAAACCTCATGTCGTGGGTTCATTTGTGATGACTCATGAATGATGCATGTGGACGTTTGCGTGGATAACTTGCACTTTTATAAATTTAGTTCTTTACTATCATTACTGATTTTTTTTTTTTTTAATTAAATAATTTTTATTTCACCAAAAGAGAAAAAACAACAACAACGTCATACAAAAATATGCATCAGAGGTGAAAATACAATTTTTTCCCTTCCCCACCCACCATCCCCTCTTTTAAACAAAAACTGTCCCCAAACAACAGCATCTCCATTAATGTAGAACATACAATAGCCATACCATCAGTTTACTTAATTAGTTCATCTTATTAACTTCAATCTTAACTAATACCATCATAGTGAGAACAAAGTAAACCCCCCCCCTCTCCCTCCCCCAGAGGGCGTGAGTGCTTATGCGTCTGTGCCAATGCTGCAACCGAGATACTAGCATACCACCCCAGCCTAAACAAAACCTAGTCCCTGAGTAGGTATGGTGAAGCCAATCCCAGAATGGTCAGCCATGCATCCCACAATGTATGAAATTTAGAACTACTATCTGATTGGTGGTAGTGCCGGGAGTTGAACTAATATTGAAGTCCTAATTTGTGGATAGTCCATCAATTTTTTTATAGGCTAGTTAACCCCTTTACTGTCATTGGTGGCTACTGACATAGTGTTAGATTAAACGATCATAAGGGTATGTTCACATGGCTTATTTAGCCACATATTTCGGCGCACATTTCGCCGCTTATTGCGCTTTATATGCAGCGAAATTCACGCCGCAGTTATGGTAATTCATAGCTCTCATAGAGAGCTATAGATTACACGTCATCTTCCCGTGCGTACAATACGATCATATTATACGCGCGGGGAGAGAATTGACATGTCAATTGTTAGCGGCGATTACGCACTGCTAACAATGCATGTCTATGGTGCCAGCCGGGTGCCGGTCCCCCCATGCTTTGGAATTACGTGCTAGCATGAAGCCGTGTGAGCTGTGTGAACATACCCTTATGCTTAGTTAAAATGTTAGAAAACAGTTGTTCACACCTGCCGAGGCGGAATTCGACCCGTTTTATAAAGAACACCGATGACGTCCGATGGACTCTATTGACTACAATGGGTCAGTTCAGTTTCCAAAACAGTGTCTGTCGCTTTCAAACTAAAAGTAGCACAGCTTGCTACACTTTCTTTTCTGTCATTCTCGATGGAACTTGCAACGGGACCTCTAACAGGCCTTACTTTTTCTAGTCCACCAGTGATTAAGAACTAAGAAAAAGAGAAGGTAAGCTGAGAACATACTTGGTTAGGGTACGGTCACGTGTTCTGTTTTTATGTAGTGCCATTTAGCCAAGTTAATAATAAAGGAAGAAAAAGTTCGTAGGAAAGATTATGCTTTTCTTTTTGTATCTATCTCTAGAACTGGCTTCAAAAACGGCATCATAACGGCAATAATTTGTTGTGACCCTGTAGCCATATGAGTAGGAGTTTATCCTAATCCAATATTTAAAAAAAATAGTTTTTTGTGATTTATCATAATGACACCCTCTCCCACTACTAACTGGTGCGGAATGCAGTACAATACTGCACCAAGAAAACATTGTTAAAGTAAACAGGAGGTACTGTTGTCTACATGTGTTGGGTTTTCTCCCTGTTTAAGATATACCTTTTAATAGATATGCATTAAAATCCTAGAACAGGTATGAGGGTAAAAAGAAATATAAAGTAATGCGAATGTCTCACAGTGATGTATACTATTCAAAATAGACAATAAAGAATACTGAAAAGTCCCTTTAAAGTGACTAATAAAGCTGAGACATCGCCCCGAGAAGGGCGGACCCACAATACAGACCCTCAGATATGCCCTATCCTAGAATCCAGATAAAACAGCTGTATAGTGATGTGGTTGAGTGTTTTATCCGGATTCTAGGATAGGGCATATCTGAAGGTCTGTATTGTGGGGCCGCCCTTCTCGGGGCGATGTCTCCGCTTTATTAGTCACTTTAAAGGGACTTTTCAGTATTCTTTATTGTGTGTCTATTTTGAATAGTGTACATCACTGTGAGACATTCGCATTACTTTATATTTGTTTTTACCCTCGTACCTGTTCTAGGTGTTTGTTTGTTATTTTTGTTGTGTGGGGTATTTAATGGGATTTTAACGTATATCTATTAAAAGGTATATCTTAATTGGGATATAATGTTGCTGTGATTTTTGTTTAAGTAACCCAATGTAGTATATTTTGTTTGCAGTGTGATGTTTTCTCCCTGTTTCTAAAACATACAATTTTGTAAAAATCTTGTAGAGGATACTGAGGTTAATTAAAGAGGTGGATTTAATATAGACAGAGCGGTCAGTAGAGCTCCTTCTGCAGCTAGTTGACTTCTAACCATAGAAAGGACAGTTGAAGGTAGAAGGGTTGTTGGTGGTCTCATGGGACACACACAAAGAAGTTTCTATATATAGTATATCTTTTATCACTATGGCACACGTACATGTGAAACATGAGATGCTCCTATAAATTCCATTTTATAGAAAACTTTATTAGGGCATTTCAAAAATAGCGGTCATCAGTACATCATGAAGACAGATGATTATGCATTTTAGTGGCACTTTAGACAAAGGTACATCAATAAGGTACTTTAAAAGGGTTTTCTCACTAAAAAGATTAACTTTCATCATAAAGGGACAGTTAAATAAAGACTTTTTCTAAATATATTGGTAAATAGATTTTACTTTAGTTATGTCATAAGAGCGTTTTTATGTGCTCTGAAGTACACACAGGTTTCTTTTGTTTTCTGTATACCAGACGGAGGTTTGTTATTTGATTAGCAGAGAGTAGGGAGTGACATCACCCTATTGATAGACTGAGATCTAAGCAAACAAATTATATCTAACAAGATTAGCTTCACTAAACTTGTCGACCACTCCCTCCTGCTACAAATCCTTTAATCCCTCGGCATCACAGACTTGGCCCTTTCCTGGATCTCCTCATACCTCACTGATCAGACATTCATAATCTCTCACTCTTGCCACACCTCCTCCTCCCACCCACTCTCTTTTGGTGTCCCCCAGTGGTCATTCCTGGCCCCACTACTTTTCTACCTACATTTTTGGCCTGGGTTAGCTCATAGCATCACACGACTTTCAGTACCACCTGTATGCTGATGATACCCAACTCTACATCTCTGGCCCAGACAGTACCTGTCTGCTCTCCAAGATCCCAGAGTGTCTATTGTCCATATCCTCCTTCTCCTCCCGCCTGCTAAAAATAAACATGGAGAAAACTGAATTTATCATCAGTCTACCATCCCACTCTATCCCCCGAACTGATCCCTCGATCACAGTCAACAGCTCTACACTCTCACGTGTCCCTCAAATCCACTGCCTTGGGATAACCTTTGATTCCTTTCTGTCTTTCAAACCACACATCTATGCCCTCTACGTCTGCCTGCCTCCTCCACCTGAAAAATCTCTCGCATCCGCTCATTCCTTAACCCTGATACTACAAAAATGCGCGTCCATGCCCTTGTCATCTCCCAACTAGACTACTTCAACATCCCTCTCTGCGGCCTCCCATCTAGCACCCTTGCTCCACTTCAAACTATGCTAGCTGTCTTATTCACCTCTCTCTTCAATACTCTTCTGCCTTTCCCCTCTGCCTATCCCTTCACTGGCTTCCCATTGCCCAAAGAATCCAGTTCAAATTACTAACCATGACCTACAAGGCTCTTTAAACCCCCCCTCTCCCCCTTACATCTCTGCCTTAATCTCTAGATAACTCCCCTCATGCAATCTCCGCTCCTCACGGGACCTTCTTCTCTGCTTTCCCAATTTTAGTTCCTCACACAAGAGTCTTCAAGACCTCTCATGCTTCTCCCATACTCTGGAATTAATTACCCCTGTCCTCCACTCTCACTAGCTTCAAAAGCAACCTGAAACCCCACCTCTTTATGATATAATCTACAATAATCCTGCTTCCCCCTCACCTTTCGTCGCTTTCCACCTTCCCTATAATAATAATAATTTTTATTTATATAGCGCCAACATATTCCGCAGCACTTTACAATTTAGAGGGTACATACAGACATTACACATTAAAAGAACTTACAAATGAGACACAAGGTGTGAGGACCCTGCTCGTGAGAGCTTTCAATCTATTATGGTGTATGGGTGAGACAAAGGGTTAAGAAGTGCTCAGTTTACAATGGTCCAGCCATGTTTCATAAATAGGAGGTGGTTTACATAAAAGTTGGGTGACCCTGCCACCCTGACAGTACATCTATATACAGATAAGTGCCTGTGAGTGCCCTAGTGTTGGGAGTGACAGATAGGTGTGATAGCAGGTGAGGGTTAGCAATTAGGGATCTTGATATGCCAGCCTGAGAAGATGTGTTCTTAGGGCCCACTTAAAACTGTGAGGGTTGTGAGTGTGCCGGGCATGGGAGGTTTGGATGACTGAGACATGTAATCTGATATCATCAGCAGAGCGGAGAGCACGGGTAGGGTGGTAGAGATGAGAGAGTTAATGTAGGGAGGTGCAGCACTGTGGAGAGCATTATGGGTGAGAGTGATGAGTTTATGTTGTATCCTGTACTGAATGGGCAACCATTGCAGTGACTGACACAGGGTAGAGGCATCACTATAGCGGCTGGAAAGAAAGACTAGCCTGGCTGCTGCATTCAGGACAGATTGGAGAGGGGAGAGTTTATAGAGAGTTAGACCGATAAGCAGGGAGTTGCAGTAGTCAAGACGAGTAGGAATGAGAGCAAAAATGAGGGTTTGAGCTGTTTCTACAGTGAGAAAAGTACGGATTTTGGAGATGTTCTTGAGGTGCAGATGACAGGAGCGGGCAAGGGATTAGATATAAGGGGTGAAAGACAGAATAGAATCTAGTATAACCCCAAGACAGCGGGCCTGCTGCCTAGGAGTTATGGTGGTGCCACACACTGAGACAGAAATAGCAGGGTAGGGTTGGTTAGAAGATTGTGGAAAGACAAGAAGTTCGGTTTTAGTGAGGTTTAGTTTCAGATAGAGAGAGGACATGATGTCAGAGATTGTAAGCCTCCACAGGCAGGGTCCTCTCTCCTTCTTTACCAGTTGTAATTATATCTAAATTAATAAAAGGCTGTCAAACTTTCAAAAAAAAAATATCATTACTCTTCAGCGAAGACTGGCAGGGTTCTCTCTACTTCTTTACCAGTTGTTAATCAATTATTACTGCTACTGTACTCTATTGGACACATGTTATATATGTAACCCCCTCCCCCCTCTAATTAACAACACCCTGGAATCGATGGCACTTTAAAATAATAATGATGTCTAAACAAATGGTACTTGTGCTGTGAGGACTGAACAGTATGGCTTTATCTGTAATCTTGTTAGAGACAACAACCTCCTGCACTGTCAGAGTATGGCTCACTCGAAGTTGAATATCTTAATCAGGGCTGTATAACTACCCACAGCCTGAGAAAACTAAGAGTAAGTGCAAAACTGCTAAAACTCTGGGAAACTGCATGGCGAGAAAACCCTTTTAATGGTAGTTACAGTAGTGGGTGCACATAATGTAACACATCACTAAAATGGTATTCAACCTAGAGAGTCAATTTGCACTACTCCCAAAAAGTTAGGGATATTTGGCTTTTGTTTGAAATTTCAGGATGAACATAACATTTCTTAATTTTTGGGGGTTTTGTTAATGAATTATATGAGACCTTCTCATAACTTTAGAATTCACATATCCAACTGTTCATTGTTTCAGTACTTTTTGCACAACTTTTTGCCTAATAAATTTAGGTAATTAGTTTGAATTGGGTTTTAAACAGTCCTCCTAATCATGCTGTCCACATTCTAACATCATAAGACCAAGACAACACCTAACAATTGATCAACAGCACCTCGCCATTGCAAGGCTTCTAGTAGGATGCTTTCAGATGGAAGTGGCCACTGGCGTACAGTGTCATCAGCAGTTTGCAACTGAGATACAGAGAGACGGGAAGAGTCAAAGAAGTGGACGTCCACTTCATTGTAAGCAATGCCTTGCGGAATCGGATAATAAGTGCTACACAACTCCAGGCACGTTTAAGGGAGGCGACAGGCACCTAAGTGTCACATCAGATCATTCGTAACCGTTTACATTCGCGTGGTCTGCGTGCTAGATGACCTGACCACACCACCAGACACAGGCATCATCGTTTTATGTGGGTCGGGAAGCATCTACGCTGGACGTAGATTCACTGAGCAGAATGATGGACGCCAACGATGCTGTAGATGTCAAGGAGAGCGCTATGCATCAGTCACTGTTGTCACCAGACAAACCTTTGGTGGTAGTGCTGGAGTTAGTGTGGGCAGGTGTGTCTAGTCAATATAGAACTACCCTACACTTTGTGGATGGTACAGTAAAAAGCTTTTACTACTTGAATAACATCATTAGTCATTGTGCCTCTGCATGAACAACACAGGGCTTGATGACAATGCACCAGATCATCAAGGTTGCATCATTAGGGAATGGCTGATGGAGACTAGGTAACCTCTAATGGAGTGACCTGCATTTTTTCCAGACCTAAATACCCTAGAAAACCTGTGGGATTAGCTGAGTCGCCATGTACAAGCTCGTAACTCTGTACCACTGGAGTTCAATAGCCTGAGGGGCGTCCTTCAAGAAGAGTGGGATGCCATGCCTCATGTCAATAACTCGACTTGTGAATAACATGAGACCTTGTTGTCAAGTAATTGATGCCCAAGAACACATGACATGTTATTGAGACACTGACATTTTTGATGGTGTATATCCTCCATTGTTGTCCGCTTTTGTTTCAGTTGTTTGAGGTGAGAAAATCAACATTGCATGCTAGGACTTAAATGGCCGACATTAAGGATAAAATATCACTGGAACATGAAATTTCTACAGTTTCCATAAATTTCACTGGAAAGTCCGATATCCCTAACTTTTTGGGAGTAGTGTATATGAGTTAAGATAGATATTTGAGAAGAAAAGAAGTTTTAGCACTCACAAAATCCAGTACAAATTACGAGAGCTATGATAAAGCGATTTCCAGAAAAATGGTAGCACTCAAATAACCGGCATTTAGAAGGGTATCTGTATGTCTTGAAACATTTATGACCATATATAAATAACCCGAAACAAAGATTTCTCTAATAAAGCACTGGGTTAGCAGATGTTTGCAGTTCACCATGACCTCTTGAGGGTTTATAGACTGACTCAAGTGCTTAGAAGGGTAGAAATGTGACTAAAAATGGTTGTCCAATGGACATCCGTTCTCCCAACAGTTCTTTTTTTCTATTTACATGACAAGGTACAATAATGAGGCATTAGTGTTTATTATGTATGTTATGTTATGGAATGTTACATGGTTATATGCATATTATAGTTGTGATTTTTGTATGAACAACTCATTGTATAATTTTGTGCTAGAAAAAAAAATTGTATTTTTTTTTTTGTTGTCACAAGAAATTTTCTTTGGACTCTAACTTTCATTGTCACAGACATTTAGTAAATTCAGAACCTTTTATTGTCCAGGGATAAAGAAGCTGTCAGTCAATGTAATCTTTGGGTCATGCTTTAAACCATATAACTGTATTATAACTGGTCATGGCGCTAATACTACATAAACACAAAAACTCTATAAAATTTTGCACTGGGAGTATTTATTTTTTACCATATTTGGCAGGCTAATAATGTGAAATGTATTCTACTCCTTGTTAGTGCTTTCTGATGGCAGGGAGCCAAGGCATTGAAAAAGAACAATGCTGGCATGAACTTATCATCTGCATGCTATAAATGTCCCTACTTCACTGCTGACATATTTATTTGAAGTTGTCTTTCCTAAAATTCCCACACTTGTTTAGGTATGGTGTATACTTTGCTAGAATTTTGTATAAACTTTCTCAGATGTGACCTGATGTGGTCTGGTGAACTGCAGAACAGTTAGTATATGTTCACATAGCGAATTTGGATGAAGATTCTGGAGTCGAATTTTATGTCCAGACTCGACGTCCCTTTTGACTGAAAAGTGGTTTAAACTATAACCTATGTATAATCGGTGTCCTCATTCAGATGATTCTAATTTTAACTCCTGCGAAGAATGGACAAGTCAAGTCTTTGAGGCATTTTACGTGCCCAAAATAATAATAAGTATAGGAGGCAAAAAATGTGCTTTGGGCAGTCCGGGTCGTTTCCTTCCTAAAATTTGCAAGCACAGAATTTTCAACAAGGAAACTACGCTTTTTCAGTGCTAAAACCGTCAAAAAGACTGTGTGAATTTACCCATATGTGTGTTGTCATTGGCTGATAAGATATGGTTGTGCAGGTTTAGGTAAATACTGCAAATGTAGCTAATAAAAAGTAGTCACATTTAGGCTATGTTCACACGGCTTAGAGCGCAAATTACGTCTGGAATACGTCCCAGTCATTATGGTAATCCACAGTTCTCATTGAGAACTATGGATTACGTCTCCTCTCCCTGCTCGGCGAATACGCCGCGGCGGGAAATAAGTGACATGTGAATTACTAGTGGCGTATACGCGCCGCTGGTAATGAATGTCTATGGGCCGGCGAGGTGCCCCCCGCTCCCGCCCCGCCCACACGGCGTAATTGCAGGGCGTAATTAAAACGCCCCTCAAATTAGCCGTGTAAACATAGCCTTACAGCTGCAGAACACAGCCTGACCATAGTTCTGATTATCTGAATGTCCGCGAATTCTGACACAACTGTGGGTTGGATCACCCAAACTAAATACATCATCGGTTCTAGTTTAAATGATCTAATCACGTTGGCCAGGATCTGCGGCCATAGAATTGGGGTAGAAGTAATACACTCATGTAAAACTGGCAGGTGATGTTTTATTATGCTATAACTCAGACCATCATTTTTGTGAATGCTGGCTCTCCCCGGTCTTCTGGGTACTTTCTTCTTCTTCTGAATGAGCAGATGGCGATGTTCCAATCGGTCGCTGCAGTGATGATGTCCCATTCGAAAGAAGAAAAAAGTAAACGGAAGACCACTGGAGGTGAGGAAGAAGGTGAATATAGTGTACAGTGGGGAAAAAAAAAAATTAGTCAGCCACCAATTCAGTACAAGTCCTCCCACTTATAGCCTGGTGCAGGGCTACAATTTTGTTTCTGGTGTCCTTCGACCGCTCTTTGGTCTTCACCATAGTGGAGTTTGGAGTGTGACTGTTTGAGGTTGTGGACAGGTGTCTTTTATACTGATAACAAGTTCAAACAGGGGCCATTACTACAGGTAATGAGTGGAGGACAGATGAACCTCTTAAAGAAGTTGTTAGAGGTCTGTGAGAGCCAGAAATCTTGCTTGCTTGTAGGTGACCAAATACTTATTTTCCACCATAATTTGCAAATAAATTCTTTCCAAATCAGACAATGTGATTTTCTGGATTTGTTTTCTCATTTTGTCTCTCATAGTTGAGGTCGACCTATGATGTGGTGTACGGAGAACTTGCACAATTGGTGGCTGGCTAAATACACCCCCCCCCCCCCCCCACTGTATGTGTTTTTATTTTATTTGGCACAAGCAACTTACTATTTCATTTTTTATTTGAACTGGACAACCCCAATAAGGTAGTGTGAAGAATCGCACACTCCTCAACTTTAGTATCTGTTAGCGCAAGGGAGAGGTCTCTTACTGTTCTGATGCATGAGAGCTAGTGGGGGCAGCAGTATCCTGAACCCACAGGTCAGGTATTATAGGGAGAGATACACCTATACGAGAAAATTCTGACAGCAGGATTTAAACTGCACTGCATATCTGACAATGGGAGGAAGAACATTACAGCTTGAATGTTAGTACTACTTTTTAATTAAACTTTTTTTTAACACTATTTTTGGAAAAAAATATTGTAGTGTCATAGTGTCCAGGAACTTTAAAAGTGGTGCAAACTGAGCATAAGACAGCAGATAAAACATAATGACTTGTTGCTTAATCACTTTAGGGATATCGATTTCATGTGAAGTGGATTGTTTCATTATATCTAAATTAATATAAGGCAGTCAAACTAAAAAAATGCATCATCACTCTTCACTCTTCAATAACAACTGTGAAAAAAAGCAAAAATACTGTATAGTCAAACTGTGTTTGGTAAGAATCACCATTCAGAAATATTTAATTGCTTTCATCTCTTTGTTCTTAGCTGACGGAAGTGCCATTATCAAAGAGCTGCAACCCTTGTTCCAGAAGCATGGAATGACAGAGACTGTACACAGCTGGGCCGGCCATGGCTACCTGGCTACATACACAGCAGAAAATGGGAGGTAAGAAACCAGACTCTCTACAGAATGCTGGATAGCATGCTTTTAAGTTGACACTTTTAGTTATGTTAGTTATGTTGATTCCATACTTCTTAGGCTATGTTCACATGGGGTAATTTCGGTGCGCATTTCGCATTGTATTTGCACTCTAATACGAGCGAGATGCGAGCCGAAATTACGGTAATCCATAGTTCTCTTAGAGAACTATGGATTACGCCTCCTCTCCCCAGGCGTACAATAAGAGCAACCCCAGAACATACACTTTATAAGATGTAACAATCAAGTGGTCAATTAGCTCTTGGGATCACCTTGGCTAGATGGATTCTGACACATCAATACTTGACAATCCAATATTGTGGTTGGGTTTAAAACTGAACTTGGCCAGCTTTATCCTTTATCCATCATACAGTAATACAACATAAACCTCGAGCCATCTAGCCTCTAGTTAACCATTAACATCCCTCACTTGCCATGATTCGAGTCTTCTCCCCAACACCACAAACAGTAGGGTTCATACTAGTAATCATTTGGTCTAGCCCCCACAGATCAGCAGGATGTGTTCCTCACCTGCCTGAGACATAGCAAAAGAAGCCTTAGGGTATGTTCACACAAGGTCTTTGTGGGGCGTATTCTGGCGCATAATTGCTCTGCAATATGCCCAAAGTATGGCGAACAAATACGGTAATTCATAGCTCTCACTGAGAGCATTTTAGAAGTACGTGCTGGCCAACATGTACTTCTAAAACACCCGGCTTATTGCACCGCGTTACAACACGTGAACTTAGGCTTAGTGCACACTACGTTATTTTGAACGGATCCGTTATCTGCTGTTGTGTCGCACTGAAAAACGTATTAGTTAACGTGTTCATTGACTAATGTAGGTGGACGGATGTCCGACGTACATTGACCTTGTGTCCGTTTTTACATTATCCATTAAATATCCATTCAAATTTAACAGATGGAAGACATGAGTGTTGCGCTTTTTCAAGTTGAAAAAAAAGTGCATATACGTTCTTTTAAAATGTATGTGCCAATATTATAAACATATAAGTTTGTATCTGTCATAAGAATATAAACAAACCTAACCAATCAAATTGTACAGGTGACAGCCAATAGAATAGCTAGTTACATATACCGCATGTACTAGAGTATAAGCCGATCCGAATATAAGCCGAGGCACCTACTTTTGCCACAAAAACCTGGGAAAAATTATTGACTCGAGTATAAGCCTAGGAAAATGCAGCGGCTACTGGTAAGTTTCAAAAATAAAAATGGATATCAATAAAATTACATAGGCAGGTATAGGCAGTTTAATGTTCCCCATAGGCAGGTATAGGAAGGGTTTTTCAAAGAATAAAGAATACAAGTACTTACCTCTCTCCCCCTTTGCTCCAACTCCGAGACTCTCCGTCTTGTCTTCTTGCCGGTACAGAGGGTGTGATGTCATCAGGCAGCTTGATGACACTCACAGCGTCTGTGCCAGATACTCCGGAAGGTTGCAAGTCTGCTTGCGGCCTTCCGGTGTCCTCTGTGGAGCAGGGAGCACTTGCTCTCTGTTCCGCATTGGTATCTTCAGTTGTTTGTACTCCCAGAGGAAGCGCATACAGCTGAAGTGATCGCCAACAGCGCCCGGGCCATGGCAGCACCTGAACGCCGACGGGTGACTCGAGAGTCAGCTGTATGCGCTCCCAGAGGAGTTGCATACAGCTGAAGTATCCCTGCCGGCGCTGGGCCACAGCAGCGCCCGGATGCCAACAGTAACTTGAGTCTAAGCTGAGGACGGCTTTTTCAGCACATTTTTTGTGCTGAAAAACTCTGCTTATTCTTGAGTATATATGGTAGTAATAAAAAAGGAAGTCAAATGTCTACTCAAAACCGTGCATTTTTGGCATACGTTTAGCCTATACGTTATAATGTACATGTTTTGGAGTCTGGTCAAACGCAAGTCTAACTGAAAAACCTAAGTTTTCTTTAGGTACTTTCAAAGGTGTCTTCTAATAAGCCTAATTAACTTCACTTCTCTCCTCTCCCAACCAAGACCTTCTCCAGGTTTTCAACTTAAAATGCGTAAAGAGAAAGGACGTTTCCCTTGCTTCACACAGTGTAGTGGCATAAACATTTGACTTAAAGGGGTTGTCTCACTACAAGGATTGCTTTTTATGTTAAAGATCTTGCGAAAACAAGTCACTTTGCAATATGTGTCCATTAACAGTGTCCTACATATTCTCAGATATCCCCTCTTGTATGTGCTGCATCAGCTCCTCAGGGCGCTAAAGCTACAGACCTGTTCAATCTCTCCTGATAGCTCCAAGCACTGGTTGCTATAGCTACAGACATGGCTTCTACTGAAGCCTCGTAGAAGTCAGCAAACACACCTCTGAATTCAAAATGAGACCAAGAAAACAGGACTGAGGTAAGATGAATCAATGTAGTGAGACAACCCCTTTAAATCTGATGTCTCACAAAGGGTATATAAACATCATAATCTAAGATCCCTGTGAACCTGTCATGATCAGCTATTTAAATATAGCTTTTGTTGTGAGACAACTTAAAAGTTGAATAACAAATATTTTTTTTTTATATATGGTTTTGTTTTAACAATCTGAGACGTTTCATTTAATTATGAGACGCTGTTTCATGATTACAGTTTGTGCTAGTTCAACTTCTTTTTCCTGTTGCGTGATATTAGTATATCCTTTGACTTGACCAAAAGGCCTTTGTTTCTCTACAACATTTTTACATTTGTTGCAGAGGTGGAACCAGAGCAGTTTTGTAATGAACACCCATGGCGCCTGATGGAGTAGGTTTCCGCCATGGTGTCTGCCATTTTAAGAGTATGTTCACACAGCTGATTTTGATGCTGTTCCTCACCCAAAATAGCGTCAAAAAGCCTCCAAAACGCCTCCAGTTTATTTAGATTCCTATTTAAAACAGTATTGTAGTTCACACATTTTCTGTGCGTTTTCTGCGCTTCTTTGGATGCTGTTTTGGGCGCTGAAAATCTAGATATGACATCCAATGCCTCACCCTGATCCAGTCTAGAACTAACCTCCTCTTAAAAGCTGATGAGATTAGTCTGACAGGACAGCTCCTTCATAAACCCATGCTGAAACGGAGTGATACATTTATTTTCAGTGAGAGAGTTCAGGAGAGCATCTAGAAAACCTTCAAACATTTTACCCACAATAGAGGTTAAACTTACCGGCCTATAGTTTACTGGATCACTTTTTGACCCCTTTTTTGAATATTGGCACTACCTTTGCTATGTGCCAATCCTTTGGGACATACCCTGCTATACAGTCCATAAATATTACGAATAGGAGCCTATCTATCACATTATTATTTCTCTTAGGACACAGAGGTCTATACCATCAGGACCTGGTGATTTGTCTATTTTAATCATCTTCTTCCTGGGTTAGACAGTATGGTAGTTTTATTATAGTTTACTTATATTAATTTTTTCATATGGTATTTCTATAAGTGTCACCACTGTACATCAGAGGTCAAACAGACTGAACATAGGAATTAGCCAGAAACTTTTATGAATTGAAAAATGTAGTATTCGACATAGTGCATTAATAAACACCATGTTGATGGGTAGCTGTAAATGCGCTATTATAAGCGTGGGAAAGAAAAATAGATTATAATATATATACACGTGCATATAAAAATTTTTTGTTTGCCATACAAATGTAGTTCTAAGACATATTGGAAGCCCTTGTTACCCAGATAATATAGACAGATCTGTGCACCAGTAAATTACAGTGGTCCCTTTTCTCCTTCAACCCCTTTAAAAAGGGCCAAATGACCAGCTTCTTTTTCAAATTTTTTTTTCCCCCTGCTTTCAAGATTCGTAACTTTTTTATTTTTTTAGTGACGCAGTTGTACGTGGACTTGTTTTATGCGGGAGACATATTTTGGGGGGCATAATATAATTTTGATATTAATTACTGTGGATTTTTCTTTTAATTTGTAGCATGAGCATTGTGTTTTTTTTTTTTTTTTACACCTTTCACATTTTGTACTAGGTAACCTGTTAGATTAATTCTACAGGTGGATACCTAAAATGTCTAGGCTTTTTTGTGTATGTTTTTTTGTATTACTGGTATGTTTATGTGTAGATTTCACCCCAACTTTGTGCCCAAATTTACCGTTTTTATTTACTGGCCAGTTTTTTCCTTGAAGGGGCTTCTTTGGGGGGCCCTTTGTCGCTCCCCCAATTACACACCTGGTTAATGAGCTAGCAAGGAACCCCTTATTTAATCTGGCCTTAGACAGCTTAGGTTTTGGGGACCTTTGGGTATATGGGGATTTTTGTCGTGCATATTTGAAAGTGAAAAAGTTCTATAAAAGACAGAAATAACAGAAGTGAGC
This sequence comes from Phyllomedusa bahiana, assembly GCA_025379985.1. Classification (NCBI taxonomy): domain Eukaryota; kingdom Metazoa; phylum Chordata; class Amphibia; order Anura; family Hylidae; genus Phyllomedusa; species Phyllomedusa bahiana. The sequence goes on along the minus strand of JAODAL010014305.1, from coordinate 13,596 downwards.
TAAGGGGTTTAAAGGATCGCCTTTTAAGTGAGTAAAGGTTTTTTTTTAAATCCCCTTATCCACTATCTCATTTTTGCTATCTCCCTTGTAGCCTCTGCCCCCTTTCCTACAACCCTGTCCCCCCCTTTTAAAATGCATCCACATCACGCCTCTCTCCCCCCCTTCCTTGTAACACCCCCAAAACACTTTTTTCCCTTTAAACTCCCAAAACCAACAGCCTCCATAGGGGTTGCAAAAACGCCGTTCAAACACAACACTAATCCATCTGCTGTCATTTTTTCTTTCCCCTGCTTTTTGCTGCAGGGCCATTTTCCCAAAAACCCCGGTCCCCCTTTTTTTCTTTTCTCCCCCCCTCCTCCCTCCAAAAACCTGGAAACCCTGCTCCTATTCATTGTATGTTTTTTCCCCGCCACTTTTACATTGTCTGTGGAATGCCCGATTTTTGGAAACAAACCCCTTTGCTGTTCAGACCTGTTCATCTCTAACTCCCTAATCTCCTACTCTCACTGAAAAAGGCCCCAGCCTCTAAACCCCACTTCCCTTTCCGCTCTCCCCCCTATAGCGGCCACATTCCCCACACCCCGAGACGAGAACGGCCGGGTGGAGGGTTGTCATACCTTTTTCCCATGCCTTACCGGGTCATTCCTCCTGCACCCTCCTCACTTTCCCCTCCTTTGGGGTTCCACACCCTCAGATCTTTTGGCCATTTTCCCTCAAAACACGGGTTTTGTACGACCCCCCGGCTCACCCTGCCAGTTTCGGATCTTTTCGCCTGGCTCCTACTTCCTCTCCACTGAAATACCCACACTCATCAGGGGTGATTTCACACCCCCATTGAAAACCCCTATGTTCCTTCTCCCCTCTCTGTTTTTTTCACTAACCATCCTTTGGCCCTTGCAATTTACAGTTTCTCCCCCCCACAAGGCAGTCCTCACAATTTCTAACCTACTAATTCTCCATATGCGCTCTTTTGACACAACCTTTTCTCTTTTACCATACCAATTTTCACCTTCTCTGGACACACCTACCCTCACCCATCCAAAACATTCGCTCCCTGAAAAACTCAATCAAGACACCATACAGTCCTCCCCTGCCCCCCCAAATTCTCCCTCGTCCCCGACCTGGCTGCAACAAACAATGAAACTCTCTCAAAACCCTGGGGGAAAAATTGGCACCCCTCAAAAACCGCACCACCAAAGATTTTTTTTTTTTTTAAAAAGGGGGGCCCGCAGCCATGGCACACGCCTCGTACCTCTTTCTGCAGGCTTTTTCCAGGTCTGGAAAAAACTGTGGAAAAGTCAAAGCTACCTGCAGACTTTTTCCACTACAAATTCCCTTTAGGCTCCACCGCCCTTCACTGCACCAAAAAAAAAAATACTTCACCTCCCCATCTCCACATTACACAAAACCCAAAACGCCTGTTTGACACTTTCCACTTCCTCCTCAGCCCCAAAAACTCAGGCCCCGGTCACTGACCTCTGTAATGAAGACCTGGCCAATCCTTCAAAAACAAAATAGACAGTACCGGCAAAACATCTCATCTCAATCCTCAATAAAACCCCATCCCGTCCCCCCCGCACGCCTCTGTTGCTCTCAGCCCTTGACCCCAAAGCAGAAGAAAAATGTCCAGGCTTCTCTTGTCTTTTTGCCCCCCCACCTGCTCTAGTGACCCCAATTCCCTCCCACCTGTCCAGTCCATTTCTCCAGTATCATCTCTCACCTTTCTGCAATCTTTCAACCCTCTCTCTCTCTGGTCTTTCCATCTTCCCTTTAAACATGCCCTCTAACCCCTTTTTCTTAAAAAAACCCCCTTGGGGCCCTCCTACCCCTCCAACTACCCCAAACCCGTCTCTAACCTGCCTTCATCTCAAACCCTGAAAAACTTGTCTACTTTCGCCTAATCCGCTTCTCTCTGTTTTAAATCTCTTATCGATCCTCTACTCCGTTGCCCCTATACTCCACAGAACTGCTCATTAAAGTCTCTAATTTTCTCCTCATGCCAAATCACAGGGGAAATACTCGTTTTCTGCTTCTCCTTATCTCTCTGCACGTTTGACATGTGGATCACCACCTTCTCACTGCCACACCATGGCTACCAGGACACCGCTTCCTTTTGGTTTTCTTCCTACCTCTACTGAGCCCTTTAGTGTCTCATTTTTTGGTTTTTTCCTCCCTCCCCTTCCTCTTTTCTGTTGGGGGTTTTCAGGGATCGGTTTTTGGTCCTCTCCTTTTTTTCACTTACCAGCCATCATTGGGAAAACCAACAGCAATTTGGCTTCCCAAAACCATCTCTTTGCTGATGACACTAAAATATACACCTCTTCCCCAGACATCACTCCTGCCTGCTACAAAAAAAAGTGACTTTTTCCGTGTCTCTGAATCATGTCCTCTCTCCATCTGAAATAAACCCCCTAAAACCCAAATTCTTTCTTTCCACCCTCTTTTAACCAACCCCACCCCCTATTTCTTTCTCAGTTGGGCACCCCCATAACTCCTAGGCAACGGGCGCTCCTTTGGGGAATACTAATTCTAATCTGTCTTTCACCCCTTATATCCAATCCCTTGCCCACTCATGTCACCGGGACCCCAAGGAAAATTCCAAAATCCGTACTTTTCTCACTGTGGAAACAGCTCAAACCCTCATTGTTGCTCTCATTCATTCTCGTCTTGTCTCCTGCACCTCCCTGCTTATCGGTCTCCCTCTCTGTAAACTCTCCCCTCTCCAATCTGTCCTGAATGCAGCAGCTAGGCTCGTCTTTCTTTCCAGCCGCTATAATGATGCCTCTACTCTGTGTCAGTCACTGCACTGGTTGCCCATTCAGTACAGGATACAATATAAACTCATCATACTCACCCATAAAGCTCTCCACAGTGCTGCACCCCCCTACATTTCCTCTCCCATCTCTGTCTACTACCCTACCCGTGCTCTCTGCTCTGCTGATGATATCAGATTACATTCTTCAATCATCCGAACCTTTCATGCCCGTTTCAAAGAATTCACATGTGCAGCGCCAATTTTCTGGAACATGCTACCGCGGGGGAGCAGGCACACTCAGAACTCTCATAGCTTTAAAGGGGTTGTCTCGCTACAATGATTGGGTTTTAATTAAAAGATCTTTAAAAAACAAGCAGCTTTGCAATATATGTTCATTACAAATGTCCTACTGATTTTGAGCTAGCCCTGTTAGTATTACTACATCAGCTTCTCAAATCTCTATAGTAGCCGACCTGTTGATCCTTATCTTACTGGCTGTCAGGTCTGAATGACTCATCACCTTTGAAGACAGGTCGGAGCAGAGAGCCCCTCCCGCACAGAATGCTTCTGTAGTAGAGGGAGGGGGGAGGGAGGACTCTGGCGTCTGTGTCCGAGCTGCCTGGATTAACCCTGTGTGTGCCTGCTTCCTCCTGCTCTCTACACAGATAGATGTGACAGCAGTGACCCTGTCTGTTACTATAATCATGATATGTCTTTGGAACTGTGACTATACTAATACTATACAGATCAGGGGGCATGTGAATACTTTATGTTCTCCTGTATTAGTGAGACATTCTGAGTATAGTAACACTTCCCTTGTTGTTGCTGGAGATGTGGAGACTTGTAAGCTAAGCAGGGGATATAGGAACACATGCATCCCCTCTGCTCTATCAGCACACAGCTTCATATTCCTCTCTACACTCCTAGATCAGCCCTCTCCTGCAACAGACCTAGGCAGGCACACACAGGGTGAACTCTGAGAGCAAACCCCCTCCCCCCTCCCCTCCCCCCCGTAGCTGCCTGTGTGCTGATGGGAGGGGGGAGAGGGAGCAGAACAGACAGACAAGCTAGCACGCCCCTCAGTTCAACTTACCAGGGACACTGACAGGCTGAAAGCTCGTAATGAGACAACTCCTTTAAGAGGGCCCTGAGAACACATCTTCTCAGGCTGGCATATCAAGATCCTTAATTGCCAACCCCCTCCTGCTATCACACCTATCTGTCACTCCCAACACTTGGGCACTCACATGCACTTATCTGAATATAGATGTACTGTCAGGGGGGCAGGGTCACCCAACTTTTATGTAAACCACCCCCTATTTATGTAACAAGGCTGGACCATTGTAAACTGAGCACTTCTTAACCCTTTGTCTCGCCCGTACACCATAATAGATTGTAAGCTATCGCGAGCAGGGTCCTCAGACCTTGTGTCTCATTTGTAAGTTCTTTTAATGTGTAATGTCTGTATGTATACCCTCTAAATTGTAAAGTGCTGCGGAATATGTTGGCGTTATATAAATAAAAATTATTATTATGGTGTATTCACAATAATTTTTTTTATTAAATATTTATTTTTAAGTTTTTTATTTTCTGCAATTTTTTATGTTTTTTACTTGTTTTTTAATCCCATTAAGGGATAACTATTCAACATTTTTTTTATTTTTTTTTACACTTAGTAATGTATTGACATACTCCTGTATGCTAGTACAGGCAGTCCCCGGGTTATATATGGGTTAGGGACTGTAGGTTCGTTCTTAAGTTGAATTTGTACGTAAGTCGGAACCAATATATTTAGTACATATATGGTGTGTAATTATAGGCAGGTATATGTCCCCTAGCAGGTATATGTCCCCCATAGCAGCTATAGGCCGGTATATGTCCCCTCATAGGCAGGTATAGGTCTCTCATAGCAGGTATAGGCAAGTATATGTCCCCCATAGCAGGTATAGGCAGGTAAGTCACCCATAGGCAGATATATGCCCCACATAGCAGGTATAGGCAGGTATGTCCCCCATAGGCAGGTATGTCCCCCATAGGCAGGTATAAGGCAGGAATGTCCCCATAGGCAGTGTATATGTGTCCCATAGGCAGGTACCCCTAGGGCAAGGGTTTTGTCCCTCATAGGTAGAGTATAGGGCAAAGGGAGTAGTCCCCATAGCAGGTATAGCAGGTATGTCCCCCATAGTAGGTATAGGCAGGTATGTCCCCCATAGGCAGGTATTTCCCCCATAGGTCGCTATAGGCAGGTATGTCCAACACATAGGTAGCTATAGGCAGGTATGTCCCCATAGGGAAAGGGATAGGCAGGTATAGTCCCCCAATATAGCAGATTATAGGCAGGTATGTCCCCATAGGCAGGTATGTCCCCCATAGGTAGCTATAGGCAGGTATGTCCCCCATAGGCAGGTATGTCCCCATAGGTAGCTATAGGCAGAATGTCTCCATAGCAGGTATAGACAGGTATGTCCTCCATAGGTAGTAGAGGCAGGTATGTCCCCCATAGGCAGTTATAGGCAGGGCTTATTAAAAAATAACAAATACAACTACTCACCTCGCTCCCCCGCTGCTCCGAGGCTGACCTCGCCTGCGGTCTTCTGGCGCAGGCCGGTGATGTCATCAGGCTGCGCAGGCAGCGTGATGACATCGCACGCGGCCTGTGCCGTTCTATTGCGGAGCAGGGGGTGCTCGCTCTCTGCTCCGTAATAGAGGCTTCGGCTCTATGCGCTCCAGGAGGAGCGCATAGAGCCGAAGCAATCCCTGCCGGTGCCCGGGCCATGGCAGTGCCCGGACGGGGACCGGAGAGTCAGCTGCATGCGCTCCCAGGAGTCATGTGCAGCTGCGAAGATCGCTGACAGTGCCCAGGCCGCAGCAGTGCCCAGACACTGTCAGCTGTCCCTGGCTTGCGTCGTTCCGGTCCCCGTTCATAATTGGGGGACAGATGTAAGTCGAAACAATGTAAGTCGGGGACTGCCTGTACATTACACGATGTTCCAGGGCGACACACAGTGTGTCCTGATAGCAGGTTTGCTATACAGACTGCACTGAGGCTACTAGGTCTCCATAGCTGACTGTATAGATATTCCCCAGGCTGTGTCGGGCACTAGGAGTCCCAGTGACCAATTTAAGTAGATGAATGTCCTTTGACTATGCCGTGGTCACGGACTGTGGCAATCAGAGGGTTAAACACAGGGGGATCAGAGGCTTACTCCGGTCTCTGACGTTCACAGACACTGCTTTAGAAGCTGAGTATGATAATCACTGCTGTAGAACCAACCACAGCCTGTGGAGACAGAGAAAGAGCAAACCTGCTAAAATTCAGTGAAACAGCTTGCTGAGAAAACCCCTTTAAGTTTGTAATACAGTTGGTTGACATTTTGGGGCTTTAGAACCAGTTAACAGTTTTTCATAGAGTTATAGTTTGGAAATACAATGGCCATCCCAGAACAGATTAATGTTGAGGGACCAAGTTATGAAATAGTCATATAAAAATTGTAATTATCTGATTTGCATATTGGTTAATTGGCAAAGAACTACTTTGACCAAAACAAGTAGATGAAGTCCTCCTATGGAAATATAAATCACTTAAATAGACAAGTACTGTACCTGCAGTGAAGAATAAATGCCACCATGTTGCCGTGTTCTATCCTGTAGCATATGATTGTCTCACTTACAGTATTTGCTGATGTACTTAACATAATAAAAGGATTAATAAGCTCTAATAAACGTGTTATTTATTGCTGTCCAATACTTCATCCTTAGGATGGTCGTGATTTGTTTTCTAGGTCATGGAAAGCTCTGGGGTATTTTCTCACTTTGGTTGTTTTCCCTATTTGAACAATTTCCTTGAATACATCTGTCAATTAACCATTTAACAGATTACATTATATAATGTGCTTTTAGCTTCATCCCTGCAGCAAACTAATGCTCTATATGCCAAAAATAATTCAGGGGATAATTGGAGTGTTCAGTTTAGCTGGAATGGGCTCGGGGTGATGGATGTCTTGCTTGAAAACATCACATAAAAAAAGACAAAAGAGCCCTACATACCAAATGTTCAAAGAAGCACGAGGTGCATATTTTCTTCATGTTTTATCTCAAGGTCAATGTTTTTCAATTGGACACAGAGAAATCAAAGGCTTAGAAATAGCTGAAAATGTATTTGCATCTTTTAATTCACTGCCTTTTATGGTTTCAGAGTTAGAAAGTACCTACCATTGTACAGTATATATTATGTGCATGTATATGAATTATATCGTTTTTAAAGGGACAGGCCTTTGTAAGTCAGAGGATGTAAAAGGAGCCCTAAGAAAGACACATATGTAGGAATCCTGCCCAGAAACTGTGTGTGTGTTAGTTCATCAAATTTAAAGTAATGGGAGGTATTGGCAGCCATTACTTCTTGTCCCCTTTTTTTTCATTTCGGACTGTCTTAAAGTCAGAAAATAAAATCTGAATCCCTAAGGAATGGACATAAATTTGAGGCAACATTTGTAATATTTCATGGCTTTCATACCCAGTATCTGAACACCATACCCACTCTTAGGCCATGTCCCCACGGCACCGGTTCTCGGCCGGTTTTTCAGTCGGTTTGCAGTTTTGCACACAGTCTGAAAAATTGGCCGCAGACTTTTACATGGGCCGCTATGGAAAACCCGTGCAGCAGTCCCCACTGCACGTGTTTTCTGCCCGGCGGTTTGAAAAACATTGTACATGTTCATTCTTCCGTCCGGTTTTTGGACGGAATATGAACATGTTAATGGGACGGGGGAGGGCTTTTCTCTGCTCATCGCGGAGAAAAGCCGTCCTCCTGCGGCCGTTTGCACGGATAAACCGACCGTTTTTTGTCCTGTGCCGTGGGGACGCGCCCTTATCTCCGGGTCTTGTGGTGTCCAGCTCTCTAACTATGAACCACGCCAGGGAGCAGAGCCCAGTTCTTCACCAGGCTGGTTGGGCATTGCTGCTGGAGACTCCTAGGTCGCTACCCCTGTCATGTCCGCTCATAGTGACAGCTGAGGTGCAGCGCGGTACAGAAGGAGCAGGCTGAGGCGTATTTGGTGAACAGATAGTAAGGTCAAGGCAGGCAGAACATAGGTCACTTTCAGATAAGTCAGGGCACGTGGCAGACAAAGAGTAGTCAAAGTCCAAAGAACGGGTCAGATAACAGGAATAACGGAACATAGAATAACACACTGACTAGCGGAAGCACACCAACAATCTGGAAGAAAGTGTAGGAGGAAGTGAGCTAATAGCGCGTGGTGAATGCCAATCAGTGATGTGCTGACCCTTTAAATCAGCATTTGCGCCTTAGGGGATGGGTATGCATGGGCTGGCCAGAGACCGGGAGAGGAGCAGGAGTGGGGAGAGTTGAATGATGGCCAGTTCGGGGGACACAGACAGTGGTCCAGAGTGGGGACCATGGCGTGTATAGTGGACATTAGCAAGTGCTGAGAAAATTTGCTTATTTTTATGCAATTTGGGAGTCCCAGGATTTGTGGCTTTCTAAAGCACAATTTACTTCAAACACCATTGTGAAGTAATTAATAAGTGCTCCTTTCTGGTTTAATGGAGAAGATTATGTGTACAGTTTCAAATCTCACAGTTAATCCGGGCTTTGTTGATAATTGCAATATAATGCCTGGGTTATATCTGCCTCGTAGGTTATGTTAGGAGCCTCTGTCCTAGATTGTCAAAAATAAGTAGCGTGTTATACAAAGCTTATTGTTTTCCATTTAAATCATAAACACCATGACTGACCCCAATATAGTTAATGGAGTCCTTTGGGCACATTTGGTGTCCATCATGAAAATAATCCAGCATCACTGTTTGCATTTTTGTATTCTAGTGGGGTACCACAGGGTATTGGGTTCTCTCCTTTTCAATATATTTATTAATGACTTTGTAGTTGGCTTACAGAGAAGAATTGCAAAATTTGCTGATGATACAAAGCTCTACAAGGTAATTGACACGGAGGAAGATAATATAACATTACAGAGGGATTTAAGGAAGTTGGAGGCTTGGGCAGTGAAATGGCAAATTAAGTTTAATGTGGATGAATGTAAGGTCATGCAATTGGGCCAATGAAACAAAAACTACAATTTTGTAATAAATAGTATAACATTGGGTAAAATTATCACAGAAATTTTTGGGGGGATATTGGTAGACATTGGTGACCAATGCCAGGTAGATGCTGCCAAAGCAAATAAAATCATGGTTTGCATTAAAAGAAATAGACGTGCTCAAGACAGGAACGTAATTTTACCTCTATACAAGTCACTAGTCAAGGCCAAATATAGAATATTGTATACAGTTTTGAGCACCTGTGTATTAGAAGGGCATAACTGAGAGAGAGCAGGTGAAGAGTAGGGCGATCAAATTGGTTTGGGATATGGGGGATTTGCAGTAACAAAGCAGGTTATCAAATTTGGAATTATCCATCTAGGGAAAATTATGGTTTAGGGAAGATTTATAAATATGTGAAAGGACAGGACACAGTTTTCTTGCATGATCTCGTTACACCTAGGCCTGTAACAATAAGGGGGGAGGGGGGGGGAGGGGAGGATGGCATCCTCTACATCTAGGGAAAAGAAGTTTTCATCGTCATCACAGCTGAAGGTTTTTTACTATAAGAGCGGTGAGACTATAGAACATGTTGCCACAAGAGGTTGTGATGGTGGATTAATTGACCAAGTACAAGAAGGGTTTAGAGGCCTTCCTTAACAAATATCATATTATAGGCTATGGACTCTAGAGATAGGACGTTGATCCAGGGATAATTCTGATTGCCATATTTGGAGTAGGGAGATGATTTTTTTTCTTTTGTACTGGACAATTTGCATCCGCCTCATAGGGGTTTTTGCTTTCCTTTGGATCAACACTCTAGAGTGGGTGGACTCGATGGACCTGTGTCTTTTTCCAATCCTAATTACTATGTCACTATTCCAATGATGGGACAGCAAAATGGAAACAAAAGCACGGATTGGAACTAGGCCTAAGTATCCTGCTTTTTGTCACTCTCAAAAAGAACAGTATACCGTAGACAATTCTAGAAAACCAGAAACAAAATAATAATGCCAGTCTACTTTCAGTGAGGTGTAAGAAAAGATACCATGTACGTATGAGGTTGCTACAGGGATTAGTTCTGCTTGTTTACATTAATATCATATATAATTTGATTTATGTAACAGACCCTCTTTGGAACCATGTTTTGGTCTCAATAGCTGGATCTTTCCATAGTATTGGTACTGCGGAATTTTCCATATGAAATACATAGAATTGGTAGTGTTGCCTGTGATTTACCTTATTTTTTTTAGATCATTGCATTTTTCTGTACATCACTGTAGTTCTAGTGGTGGATCTTCACTAATGGTAGTGCATAGACCTTAACATTTTGTTATACAATGTACCGTAATTCTTGTCATTATGGAAGACTGTGCCTTAAATGGGTATTCCGCCGTTTGGATAAAAAACTTTCAAGGGTTGCCGGCTACCGCTTCCTGTACCCAGAGCGTTTCTATGCTCACTCCGCAGCCTATATGTTCTGGACCTACCTTTTGTCCGTAAATACCCCTGGCTCCTACTCCTATATCGTCACCTCATCTTCAGCGCCAGACCTACTACTCCTTGTATACTGTGTGTACCTCCATATTTCCTGACCCCTCTCCCCCCTTATAAGAGTCACTTGATAAAGGCTTATTTGCCAAAACGTCAGTAACAACATCTGAATCATTTTATCCAACATTTGTGTCATGCTCTATATTCATGCAGTAATCTGGACGTAACTCCATAATTGATACACTTTTCTATATTACATTTTAAAATCTGCTATTCTGTAACAATAAGGTTACGGCTACACAGCGGTGTCAAAATTGCGGTCGGATTCTGATTAATAGGCCGGCTACTATTTTATTGTCTTTTCATTGGTTTGTGGGACAGTTCTGTCCACAGTTTGCGGATTCACCCATCCCCGTTAAGCAAAACCTCGCGGAAGATTGTGCATGTTCCGAGTTTTTTGGAACACCAGCGGTTAGAAATCCCTCGGCTCAAAATCTGTTCGATATAGATGACTGGTCAGATTCTATATTAAATTCTATGGGATGGTTGCTTGTTGGTTTTCCAGACTGTTTTCAAATCTGCAAACAATCTGAAAATCCGACGAAAAAAAAACATGCCATGTGGACGTACCCTACAATTCTTTTATATGCATTGAAACTAGTCTGGAGCGCCGTGGATTATTTTACCTTGTAAAAAACTTAAAGGGAACCTGTCAAGTGGTTTATCTTTCTGAGAGCAGGATATGATAGAGACAGAGATGCTTAGCTCTCTTATGTAGAATTATATGATTTGCAGCAGGATTCTTGAGTAAAAAGTAGAGAAAATACTCACAGAGCAACAGAATAACCCTAAGGCTATGTCTACACAGCTAACTTTAAAATAGCATCTGAATTCTGATGGTATTTTAAGTTCGCCGAGCCACGCAGCACCGCCGTTTGTTCGTGCTGAAAAAAGTCTCCAACTTCTTGTGCTTCTCCCATTGTGTTCCCTCATATATATCCATATCCATTGACAACAAACTATAAACATCACATTTTGGGCCTGTAATTGGTGAGTGATTAGGTGAGAGGCTTCTGAGAATTTTTTTAATTACTACACATTGAAGATTTTTACCTTGTTCCTAATACTTTCAATAGGGGTTAAGTTTTCTACCAGAGTACCCATGTCAGCTTATTTATGTTCTAGTCAGATGACTGACTCCTCCAACTATTGGGAGCAGTTGGCAAGTGTGCAGCTGGACTATATGGCCAGAAATATGTGGATCCCACTCCTAACTGTTAAGTGGGACCGGGTGTTTCATTGATTTTTAGTTATACAAGATTCCCTAGAAAAAGGTCTTGTGACCGAAAACGTTCGGGACATGCTCTATGAATAATATGTTATATATATATACTAACTTCACCCAGATTTTGTTCTGATTTTGCATACTGTGATTGACATTAATGGAAGATGAAAGTTTTTTTTAATTGCATCAAGAAAATCTGTGTGTGCCGTTGGTTATATAGACTGAAGTTTGGGTGGTTTAGCCCCACCTATCCTAAACAGGTACTAGAAATCAAGCACCTAACCATATAATCTCCATAAACATAGACTCCATAAACATCTCAACAAACATAGACACTAGGAGCTATCTTGGCCAAAAGTCAGTTAGTAAAATTTCAGATTTTCTAGATCGCACCCACTCAACCACTTAAGTACTATTACAAACTGATAGACCATGCATACTGACAGAGTGGAGCCTCTTGGCTTTACATCAGCGTAAGAAATGTCTTTCCATGATTGAGCAGCTGCCCACAAGCCTAAAGGGATATTCCCAATCCGGAAGTAGCCTGGTTTGTTGTGCGTAAAGCTCTGACCTAAGCCTTATCGAACATGTAAAGGATGAATTTGAACACCCGTTGCAAGACAGACTATTTCAACCAACATCTGGGCCCGGCTTCCAGTGCTGTTTTGGCTGGATAGAGCACAAATTCCCATAGATACACTCCAAAGTCCTGTGAAAAGCCTTAGGCTGTGTCTACACAGCACAGGAATACTGTTGGATTTTCGGAGGTCTCAGTATTTTGAAACCATCGAGAATCTGACGGTGCACTGTGTACATAGACAGCCATGAAAATCCTGTGCTCTCATCTATACAGCACGTTTTTTTTTACCGGCGCATTAAAAATCTGGTGTTATGTGCACCATGTTGCATATTCGGCTGGAGTCCCGCGGTTTGGCGTCAGATTCCCTTACATTCAATTGTACGGGCCAACGGCAAAAACTAAAACCGACGGCGGCTTTTAAGCAAAACAGCACCAGAAATTGCGGTCCCGCATTGGACAAAATGTTGTTGGCTTTCCGATGTATTTTGGTCTGTGCCGTGTGCACTTAGCCTTAACAGAAGAGTATAGACTGCTATAGGCACAAAAGAAATCCAATGCAATGTTAACACCCTTGAGTTTTGGAATGGGATGTCCAGCGTGCTCATGAAGGGTTGTTGGCCAGATGTTCTTATATTTATGACTATAAAATATATGATGACAAGCATTACAATTTGAGAAATGTGCACATCTCTGAGCTATTTAGAGAATGGACCCCCAAAACTGTGGGCTTAGAATGGGGAGTAGCCATGCTTGCGTGGTTACTTTCTATTGATTTCAATGAGTGTTCTAAGTACAGCCAAGTGGTTGCATTTGCCAGTACTCAGAACTCTCATTGAAATTAATAGAGGTTAACAGCGCAATCTTGGCCACTTTTCCAGAGTAATCCGGGAGTCTCTCCACATAGTTGTGGGACCCGCACATTGATGGCATATCCTAATGACATGCCATCAATGTATGACATGATCAAATCCCTTTAAACAATTTATACAAGGAAAATGTAAAGTGCTGTTTAAAATTCAGGACTAGAAACCCCCCCCCCAAAAATATTTTTGCAGTTTTTGTGTGCACAGCTGCAGTGTAACCTTGAATTGATTCAGGGATTAGGTTGCATCTTCCTATTGGCATTTCATAAAATAGCAGATGATTGTCCTAACCTGAGACAAGCTAAGCTCCAGGAATGTAATTTGTGCTGCTTCTTCCATGCATATTCTAATTTCACATAGCAATAACAAAAGGCATAATTGTACAGAGTGAAGATGGTTTTTAACTACATCCGTATAGAGAAGCTGATTTTTACCTGTACCCCATGAGTGCACAACATGCGGCTCATATGGCTTGCACTGTTGTGGTGGACACTGTATGGCTGGCACTGTTGTGGTGGCACTGTTGTGGTGGACACTGTTGCGGGATGTTTGTTGGCCCGAC
>JAODAL010014304.1:0-87962 GCA_025379985.1 Phyllomedusa bahiana | reverse complement strand
GTAAGGTGGTCCCTTCCAGAATTGTGGTTTTGGGCCTTAAAAGCTTGTATGTAAACCGAGAAAAAAGAAGACCAGGGTAAAGGGTGGTCCTGAGCGGGCTTGTGGTTTTGGGCTTCCAGGGGCCTGTTGTATGCCCTGCAGAAGAAACAGACCGGAAAAGGTGGTGCCTGAGCCAACTTTGGTTTCTTTACATGCCCTGTATGAAAGATGCAAAAGAACGAGGGGAAAAAGGGGGTGCTGAGCCAGACTTGTGAAATTGGGTTTACATGCCTGTATGTATGCCTCCCAAAGAACAGACCAGGGAAAAGGGGGTGCTGAGCCAGACTTGTGGTATTGTATTCCCCTGCCCTGTTTGTAGCCCTGCAGGAACAGCTTCATTATTCTGGTGTTTTTTACATGTTTAAGCTATTTAAAAAGGCTTAGGGTACATCGTGTTGTCCCCAATGTTTAGTAAAAGTTACACATCTTGAGTTGAGTAATAGCAATCCCACGCTAAAACGGTGAGAGAAAATGTAAAATATTAAATTTTTAAAATTTGGGTGTGGGAGAAAGAAGGTGGTCCATGTCCATTTTGCAGGCTTTGGCCCATTGAGGGGGAAAATTCTTTCTTCTTATTTTATTTATAGAAAAAAGGAAATTTAAAATGAAAAAAAAAATCTGATTTTTTCTGAAGAAGGTTCTGCTGTGGAATTGCTGTGACTGTATCAGCAGGAACCATTCTTCCACTAGGCACTCAAACTCAACTTTAAAAGGGAGTGGAACCATCCTTATTGTATTGAGTAACATTCACAGGACAGACAGAAAAAGTAAGAAGTTTGATTTTCATAACCTGTGGATCCCTCTTTAGCAGCCATCAGTCCCAACAACTTCAGGTCATAAATATTTCTGGAATGCCTTGTGTCTGGATTTTTAGCATGAAAAAATAGACAAAAAAATGTGAGACACATAGACACAAATTTATAAAGAGGTGGGAAAACTCAAACATGAGATCCTGGTGCTCAGACAAGACTGAGGGCCAAAATTGAGTTAAGTACCTTCTACAACAGCTTCATGAAAGGATTAAGGTCAATACTCTCTCAGAAATATTTTTCTCCTATTATTTAGATGTCTCTTTGTCAGCTTTGAGTCATTGTCTTGCTGCATCACCAAACATCTCTTTAGTTTGAGGTCATGGACTGCAGCCCTTGCATCTCCTGCAAAATGTTCCCCTACACCTCTAAGATGCTTGTTCTCACAAGAATCACAAAGCGGCCGGGCTCTAAGAGTGAAAATCAGCTATCCACCCTTATTTCCCCTCTTATGCTGCACATTTAACTGTGGTTTTGGTTTTTATGTCCAGTGCTCATTCAGTTAGGTCCTATGTCCCATGCTGCACAGTTGGATGAGGTTTTGGTGTTGGTGTGAAGTGCTCTTTCCCTGATTTCACCGTAACATGTTGTACAGCTAGGTACGTTTTTGGCGTTGGTGTGAAGTTTTCTTTACAAGATGCTTCCTCCACCAGAAGTCATGTGGAGTATCAATAAAGGCAGAGATGTGTAATGAATCAAGAAGAAAATGAAATGGAGAATTCTATGCACCAGCCATGGGGCTGACTTGAAGCAATGAAGAATCAAACACTCAGCTTCACATATAATCATGACAACCTATATTTATTAATACTAAAAATGCAGAACAGGATAAAAACACACAATAGAAATAGGTATGAAACTGCTGAGAATTTGCATAGAAAGTTGTCAGTAGACTATTGGATGAGGTTTTGGTGTTGCTGTGTAGTGTTCTTTCCATGCTGCCACTTCCCTCATGCTGTACATTTGGATGAGGCTTTTGTGTTGGCTTGTAGTGTTCTTTCAATGATGCCCTTCCCCCATGCTGTACAGTTGGATGAGGTTTTGGTGTTGGTGTGTGAGAGTTTTCTTTCATGACTAGCGCCCCTCCCTCATAGTTGTTACAGTTTTGGGGACGACGTTTTTGGTGTTGGTGTGGAGATTTTGTTTACTTGATATCCCACCTCCCCATCTGTTATAGTTGGTAAGGTTTTGGTGTTGGTGAGTTTGCATTCTACCATGCTTCCCATTCTCCCATGCTGTACAATTGGATGAGGTTTTTGTGTTGGCTTGTAGTGTTCTTCCATGCTGTGCCCTCCGTCATGTTGTACAGTTGGATGAGGTTTTGATGTTGGTGTTTAGTGTTCTTTCCATGCTGCCCTATCCCCATGCTGTAAAGTTGGAAGAAGCTTTTGTGTTGGCTTGTAGTGTTCTTTCAATGATGCCCTTCCCCCCGTGCAGCACAGTTGGATGAGATTTTGGTGTCGGTATGTAGTGTTCTTTCCATGTTGCGCCGTCCCTCATGTTGGTGTGGAGTGTTGTTAACATGATGTCCCTTCCCCCATGCTGTATAATTGGATAATGTTTTGGTGTTGGTGTGTAGTGTTCTTTCCATGCTGCCTCTTCCCCCATGCTGTACAATTGGATGAGTTTTTTGTGTTGGCTTGTGGGGTTCTTTCATGCTGCGCCCACCCTCATTTTGTACAGTTGGATGAGGTTTTGGTGTTGGTGTGGAGTGTTGTTTACATGATGTCCCCTCCCTCATGCTGTACAGTTGGATAAGGTTTTTGTGTTGGTTTGCAGTTTTCTTATTTTAATGTCCCCTTCACTATTCTTTACAGTTGGATGAGGTTTTGGCGTAACTATGTAGTGTTCTGTTCATTATATTCCTATCTTCCCTATGTTTTACAGTTGTAGGGGGTTTTGGTGTGTGTGCGGAGTGTTGTTTACATGATGCCACCTCCACCATGCTGTACAGTTGGATGAGGTTTTTGTGTTGGTGTGAAGTTTTTATATATAGATTGGGCTTGATGGAACTGTGTCTTATGTTTTCTGTGTTCTGTAATAATACATATTTTGTAATATGAATAGAAAATACTGTTTTTAATACTATAGGTTGCGTGACTTTTGGGAGTACAGCAATTTTAACACGTTCTTCTGAATTTCTTTTGTGATGATACCATATATAATTGGATTAAACATGGGGGGAAAAATCAGATAAAGATTAGACAGAAGGATCTGGGTGAATAAATGTACGTGCTCCCCAAACCTCTGAGACACAAATGAAAAGAGTGCCGGGATGTAAGCCACGAGAATGACGCAGATGTGAGTGACACATGTCCTACCAACTTTGTGCCGAGCCTCACGAGATGGAAGCCTCAGGACGGCTTTCACTATCAAGGTGTAAGACACTGTAATGAAAACCGAATCTACTCCTATCACTGAGACAGCAACTAATAACCCATAAATAACATTGATCTTGATGTCAGCACAGGAGAGCTTGGCTACTGCTATGTGTTCACAATATGTGTGTTCAATAGTATGGCTTCGACAAAATGGCAGCCTCTTGACCAGAAACGGGTGTGGAAGAATCAAGAGAATCCCTCTCATGGCCACCAATATGCCGATCTTTATGACGACTGGAGTTTTTGAGAATGGTTAACTGTACCTCAGCGGGTGACACACCGCTACATAACGATCAAAGGCCATGGCCAGGAGCACCGTAGAGCCCATGATCGAAAAGGAATGGATGAAGAACATCTGGACCAGGCAGCCCTCAAAGCTGATCTCTCGGTTGTTGAGCCAAAATATAAATAACATTTTTGGGACAGTGGAATTAGACTGAACAAGATCTGAGAACAGTAACATTGAGATGAAGAGATACATGGGTTGGTGAAGACTGGGCTCTGTTTTTATGATAAACAGAACACAAAAATTAGCCAGTAAAGTAACAAAGTACATGGAAGAGATGGGAAAAGAAATCCACCCATGGAAATCCTCAAGTCCTGGGACTCCAGTCAGGATGAAAGAAGAAGAGAGGCTGAGATTCATAGTGCAGTGATGAGTCAATGGCTTTTCATCCACTTAACAACAAGCCACCCCAATCAGTTCATTCAATCTGAAAAATAATCACAATAACATACAGTAGAGTAACATACTAGCCAAACATCTACAATCAGGTGGGAAGTAGAGGGAAATAGATTAACAGAATATAGCTCATCCACAGCTCCATGGCTGGATAGAAAGGTAGAACACTTTGTTAGGGAGATGAAGCTGGATGTCAGATCATTGATGGTCCACCTCAGTAACCAACAGTAATAAATAAACACATTAACATAATATATAAGGTTGGAAAAAAACACAAGTCCATTGAGTTCAACCTAAAACCCTAGAGTGCGGTGGGGAACCCAGTTCTGAAGGTGGAAGCCTAGTCCTGAAGGTTAGTAAAAAACAGGTCCATTAAGTCCAATCCATAAGCCTACAGTGTCATTGAGAGCAAAGTCCTAAAGGTAGAAGCCTAGTTCTGATGGTGAAAAGAAGTCCAAGTTGGAATCTAGTCCTGATTTAACATGTAGATAATGGAAGAAGACACAGCTGATAAGCCAACTATAACCTACATGTTGTGGAGAGACGTCCTGAAGGTGTAGACTAGCTGAAGACGACAGCTATACAATGTAACAAATAACCCAGTAATAAGTTGGAAAACACAATACATTGAATCTATACACAACACGATACTACAGTGTTGTGGAGAGTGGAAGTGGAAGTCTATCTGAGGGTGAAGCATCTACTGAAGGTAGAAGCTTAGTCCTGAATGTACATATATGTAACATATTAACTAATAACCAGTAGATAAGGTTGGAAGAAAACACAGATACATAGAATCTATACCACAACACAGATACCTAGAGTGTTGTGGAGAGTGGAAGGTGGAAGTCTAGTCCTGAAGGTGGAAAGCTATTACTGAAGGTAGAAGTCTAGTCCTGAATGTAACATAGTAGATAAGGTTGGAAAATAGAAAGGTCCATGAAGTCCAACCTATAACTCTAGAGTTTTTTAGATAGCCCATTAGTGAAGGTGGTGGCCCAGTCCTAAAGGTGGAAGCCGAGTCCTGAAGTTGTAAGCCTAGCCTGAAGGTATAAGCCTAGTTCTGTATACAGCTTAGTAGATAAGGTTGGAAGAGGATACAGGTTGATCAAGTTTAACTTATAGCCCTACAGTTTAGATCCATAGGAAAAAAAAACCCCTATGAGGTGAAGGTCAATTGTCCCATACAAGATTAAAAAAAAACCCGAACTCATTTAAGCCCCTTGAACTTGTTCAATGAATTCACCATCATAACTAGAGTTGGGCGAATTTCTCAAATATTCGATTCGGTCACTTCGCCGAATTTTCCGACAAAATTCGTTTCGTTCCGAATTACTTCGGCACGAATCGCGTTAAAAGGCTGCCCAGAGCCTGCAGGGTGCTGTAGAACATTGAGCCATGCTAAAATATGCAGAGGGAGCTTGGTTTGGTCTTCATACAATGTTGTGTTTTAGTATGACACGCACATGACTGCCGCCGCTCTTAGAATCACTTCACTATAAAATTCCCTGGGCACTTAAGAGGGCAAAACTGACCAAAAAACTCAAGCGGGAATGTAGCCTGATAAAGTCATGCTAGCGAAAGCTTGAAAAAAACAAGCTGAGAGCTCAGGTGGACAACATTTAGATGACAGAGTGCTGGGAGGTGACGGCGGCAGACCAGCAGCATGGGGTTAGACAGTGGCACAATGACATTCTGGAGGTGGCAAAACAGTATTAGGCCACAGAGTGGCACAATGACTGAGAGCGGAGGTCACGGCGGCAGCAGCATGAGGTCAGGCAGTAGCACAATGACACAGTGTGGAGGACATGGCAGCAGCCACAGCAGCAGCATGAGGTCAGACAGTGGCACAACGACACAGTGTGGAGGACACGGCAGCTGCCACAGCAGCAGCATGAGGTCAGACAGTGGCACAATGGCATTCTGGAGGTGGCAAAACAGTATTAGGCCACAGAGTGGCACAATGACTGAGAGCGGAGGTCACGGCGGCAGCAGCATGAGGTCAGGCAGTGGCACAATGACACAGTGTGGAGGACATGGCAGCAGCCACAGCAGCAGCATGAGGTCAGACAGTGGCACAATGGCATTCTGGAGGTGGCAAAACAGTATTAGGCCACAGAGTGGCACAATGATACAGTGTGGAGGTCACGGCGGCAGCAGTATGAGGTCAGGCAGTGGCACAATGACATTCTGGAGGCGGCAAAACAGTATTAGGCCACAGAGTGGCACAATGATACAGTGTGGAGGTCACGGCGGCAGCAGTATGAGGTCAGGCAGTGGCACAATGACATTCTGGAGGCGGCAAAACAGTATTATGCCAAAGAGTGGCACAATCACACAGTGTGGAGGTCACGGTGGCAGCAGTATGTGGGCAGGCAGTGGCACAATGACATTCTGGAGGCTGAAAAACAGTATTAGGCCACAGAGTGGCACAATCACACAGTGTGGAGGTCACGGCGGCAGCAGTATGAGGTCAGGCAGTGGCACAATGACATTCTGGAGGCGGCAAAACAGTATTAGGCCACAGAGTGGCACAATCACACAGTGTGGAGGTCACGGCGGCAGCAGTATGAGGTCAGGCAGTGGCACAATGACACAGTGTGGAGGACATGGCAGCAGCCACAGCAGCAGCATGAGTTCAGACAGTGGCACAATGACAAATTCTGGAGGTGGCAAAAAAAGGAGTAGGCCACAGAGTGGCACAATGACAGAGATTCGAGGTGACGGCGGCAGGAGCAATAGCATGAGGTCAGAGAGTGGCACAATGACACAGTGTGGATGTCACGGCAACAGCAGCAGCAGCATGAGGTCATAGAGTGGCACAATGACAGAGTGTTGAGGTGGGTGGCAATACCAGTCCCTGGAAATGGTGGTAGGCAGATGGAGAAACTGGCAACAGATGTGTGGCATCAGGCGGGTGGCAGCATCAGAATAGTGGCTGAGGCAGGTAGTTTGAACCCAGACTGACGCCTAAGGCATTGGTGTGTGGAAATCCTGGCCGATCCACGCCTGATTCATCTTGACAAAGGTCAGTCGTTCAACATTTCCCGTGGACAAGCGGGTTCTCCTTGGGGTAACGATGGCCCCCGCCGCACTGAACACCCGCTCTGATGCCACACTACTGGCCGGGCAGGACAGCTTCTCCACTGCAACTCTGCAAGTTGCGGCAACAGATCCAGTTTGGCTGCCCAGTAGTCCAGCGGATCTTCTAACTGAGGTGGCAGAGTGCTGTCCAAGTAGGCCACAACCTGTTGGTTCAGGGACTGCTCCAGGTCCTGCTGCTGCTGCTGGCGACTGCCCTCCTCACTAGGCGGGTGAAGGAAGCTGCTCATCAATGACTCCAGACTTAGGTTACAACTGATGGAGCTGGTACTGCTCCTACCCCCACACCTTTCCCCAGCAGCCGCAGGCAGTAGTCGTGAGCGCTGAGGAACCCCCGGTCAGACTGTCAGAGGAGGGACGATGCCGCACATAGGCAAGCGGCCAACTGATTACAGAGGATTTCCCTATAGTATTTGCATTTGTCTTCCTCTCAATAGCTGGGAAAAAGGTCTCCATTTTGGCGGTTAGCGAGGTTCCAATAGGGTGGAGAGCCAGAAGTCATCCCTCTGCCGGATGCTGACTATTCGGCTGTCACTAGCCAGGCAAATAAGCATGCTGCGGGCCCATCTGCCAAAAAGTGACTCCGAGGGGCTCCCTGCCTCCATTTCCCACTTATACTGCCACGGTGCTTGGGGGTCATCTGCCTCGTCTTCCTCATCTCCATCCACCTCCTCCAGCTGCTCCTGCTCCTCCTCTCTTGTCACCTGGGTAGAAAATCACCTCATTTCACAAGACAATGCTTCTGCTCCAATTCCTCCTCCTCTCTCCCATTTTCAGCCCCCAACCGGACTCATATGGCCACAGATGTAGTCGCCACGTCTCCAGTCCCCTGCCCAGACAGATTTTTCAGCATCTTTTTCCAGGACATGAAGCAGTGGAATGACGTTATTCATCCCGTAGCCCTGGGGGACTGACAAAAAACGTCGCCTCCTCGAATGGCCTCAACAAAGGGGAGGTGTCACGCATGAGCTCCCACTGGCTGACTCAAAGTTACACAGGGGAGTACTTCTGTCTGCCGGGGTCAGGAAAAAATAGTTAATGGCCTTTCGCTGTTGATACAGTGGGTCCAACATGTGCAGGCTGGAATTCCAGCGGGTGGAAACACCCAAATATCAGAGTGTGTTGGGGGAGGCCGTTCTGCCCGCTGCAACTCGAGGAGGGTGTTCCTGGCTTTGTACAATGGATAAGTGCATGCACAGTTTCCTGGCCATTTTCAGAATGTTCTAAAGATCGGTGGAAGACTTCAGGAACCTTTTGTAACAACCAGAAGTTGAACACTTTCCCCCATTGGTACCGTTTGCAGTTGGCGAGAGAAAGCCACACATCGATTTCTTGCTGCTTTGGACGCGGAGCAGTTCCCCCCACTGTGTGACTTCGTTCGCGAGGCAACCAGGTGTAGAACTGCGTGGACACCGCTGTGCCCTACACATGTGGTATGATGGAGAGCAGTACTTGTGGAGGCTGAATGGTGGTGATGGTGGAGGAGGAGGAGGCGGACATTGGGCAGGTGCAGCGTTTGAAAACGTGGAGGAGAAAGCGGCGTCTCCTGCCCAAGTTGTTTGTGTGCCTGGGCAGGAAGCACATTCACCCAGGGGGGCCTAAAGGACATGTACTGGCCCTGACCGTAGTTACGCTCCAGACGCCCGCGCTGCCGGGGCCCCTTTGGGAAAAAAACCGTTTAAGCTCAAGGATGACCCACCTTCTGTTCTACATATTTATAAGTGTTTGGTACTGCCTTTTTGGAAAAAAAAATTTAAACGGCTTGGAACTTCCATCTGGCTCGGCACAACCCATTAGTTCTCTGAATGGTGCAGAGTCCACCTTTGGAAAGGGGGGACTGCAATACCAACAAATTTGGGGACGGGAGCACGGTCAGCTGCTGCACCTTAGGATGGTTGGACGCATACTTTTTGTCTCTTTGCAATCGCCTCGCTGAACGACTGCTGGGCCATGAGTAGCGAGGAGCAGGAGCATCTGGACCGGGGGGATGATGTAAAAGAGAAACAGCTCCCTTCTGCAGAGGTGGTGGAGCCTTGACTGGCTGCAATGGCATGCGTGCCACTGGGGCGCTGTGCTGCTTTGCTGCGGCGGCAGGATGGACCACCACATCTGAGCCGACGTTTTCCCGGGCCACCGGTTTGGTGACGCTGCATGTGTTGACGCAGGCCGTGGTGCCAACGTTAGCTCCTGGCCACGCTTCATTCTGCCCACAGATACTACATATACCCATATTCGGCTCCTCTGGTGTCTTAGCAAAGAACTGCCACACCGCCGAGTATCGGATTTTACCGCCAACCCTCCGCACTGAGTGACTACTGCCGCCGCTGCCTCTGCCCTGTGCCGCTACTTTCTTGGACCTGCGAAGCGGGTTTTTTACCCCTGGCGCTTGGCTCCGACCTCACAACTGCTGCTACCCTGCTGACTCCGGCCACACGACCCACTTGCGGCTGCGCTTCTGCCTGACGCGTAAGCTGACGCCCTCTTCTCCTGACGATGATGAAGCCTTCCCTCACCCGGCCCCCAAGTGGGGGTTTGGCTACATCATCATCTATTTGTGTTTCATCGTCACTGCTGTCCTCACACCGGTCTTGGTATGCCGAGGCTGACCTTCACAAATGACCTCCCATGCACTCTCCACATCTATACTTTCCCGCCTACTTGCAAGAAGCAGTGGATATTGGCCCATTTCTTCGCTGCCAAGTCGATGCTGATGCCCTCCTAAAATTTTTTAACCCATATGGGGGAAAGCCCCATAAACCGGCTTATAACCTTGGGACAATGGGGAATTAGGGCTACCCGTGAAAATGTATTTTGGCGTTAAAAGACTTTATTTTGTCAGCACTGGGGGAAAACACCTTAAATTAAAAACCCCTGGTGTAAAAGAAAGGCCCAGATTGGAGTCCGGCCCCCCAAACTATGGAGCTTTGTGGCTGCACTGGGGTGTTGGTTTTCTACGCCACCAACAAGGACTCCGTTGAATTTAAATTTGTTTAAAAGGTACAGAAAATGTTGTATATTTTGTGTTGAAAAACCCTTTTTTTGTCAAAGAACCCAGAACAACTTTAAACCCCTGGAATTTAAATTGCGGCCCCCCAAAATTGGGCCGGAAAAATTTTCTTTGTGGTATTTCAAAATTTGGGGTTTTTACAAAAAAAGAATACAGGTTTAATTAACCCTTTGGCTATGAATTAGGCTACAGGAAAATGTTTATATTTTGGCGTTGAAAAAGACGGTTTTTTTTGTCAGCACACCAGCAAAACAACGTTAATTAAAACCCCCGGATGAAATTGCGCCAAAGAATTGAGCCGCACAAACTTTAGTAGCTTTGTGGCTGTTTACAATTGAGTGTTTTCTACGCCACACAACAAGGATACAGTTGTAATTAACCTTTGCTTATGATTAGGCTACAAGAAAATGTGTATATTTTGGGTTGAAAAAAGAACGGTTTATTTTTTTGTCAGCACACCAGCAAAAAAAAGCATAATTAACCCCTGGATGTAAATTGCGCCCAAAAAATTGAGCCGCACAAACTAGTAGGTTGTGGCGTTTACAATTTTCGTGTTTTCTACGCCAAAACAACAAGAGATACAGTTGTAATTAACCTTTGCTTATGAATTAGACTACAGGAAATGTGTATATTTTGGCGTTGAAAAAGACGTTTATTTTTGTCAGCACACCAGCAAAACAAGCTTAATTAACCCCTGGATGTAAATTGCGCCAAAGAATTGAGCCGCACAAACTAGTAGCTTTGTGGCGTGTTACAATTGCGTGTTTTCTACGCCACAAAACAAGAGATACAGTTGTAATTAACCTTTGCTTATGAATTAGGCTACAGGAAAATGTGTATATTTGGCGTTGAAAAAGCGGTTTATTTTTGTCAGCACACAGCAAAAAAAACGCTTAATTAACCCTTGGGTGTAAATTACGCAGTAGAATTGAGCAGCCAAAAATTAAGTGGTATTTGTATTGTAAAAACGCTGTTTCTTTAAATGAATGCAACAGGAACTGGCTTAGATCCGACTTGGATTTTGAATGTATATGCAAACTGCATGGGGACGCACACTGGATTTCAGATCCAATACCCCAAAAAATCAGAAATAGAACTTTAAGAGAACAGTCTCTGAGACAAGCTGAACACCCACAGAAATCGCTATATAAAATCAATTCTTCAGTAAGAGCTATCAGCCGCGGCAGCACCTTCCCCAAAGAGTACAGTGGGGAGCGGTATGAGCTCCCCGGCGTCGCGCCCGGACTTTTATAGTGCGGTGACGTCACAGAATCCGCCGGGGCTCGATTGGTTTCATCTCTGCACATGTCATGCAGGCTATGCCCTTCTTCCTCCCAGAGTGCTTTCCCATGTAGCGCCAAAGTGCTCGCAAACCATTTTATCAATCAAAAGCACACTTCGTTCACACGAAGTCCCCCAAGTTCGACTTCGTTCCGAACCGAAGTTTTCCTGACATTCTAAACGAATTCCACTTCGTTAGAATCGATTCGCCCATCTCTAATCATAACCTTTTGTCGCCCTAGGATCCAAAGTGATGGTGAAACCTTCTCTCCTCTAGATGTACAGGATGCCCCGTTTTCATTGTTGCAGGCCTTGTTTGAAAAGATCAGTGTTCTTCAGACAAAGGAAAGGAATCATTCCTATCCTCCTCTCCATAATATTGTCTGCTCTCCAGAGTTGTACTGTATTTGTATTTTAGCTTGACCCATTAAAGATTCAGGTGACCACCAGCTCATCTTTATATAGCTCTGACCTACAAAAAGTTTTAAAAATATTTTTCTACAATTTTGTATAACATCAAAACTGACTCTCAATATCTTAGGGTTGCTGATTATCTTCAGAAAAGTAACCCCTAGGACTTCCCTACTTACCCCGACACATGAACATTCTCTCACAGAAATGAACAGCCAGTTCTGTGCTGCTGAGAAGTCAGAGGTACTTATAGAGTAATCGTGTTGTTCCTTTAGAGACATTTAGGCCTTGGAGAGAAGGTTGTGAATATTATTGCACAATTAATTCCAATTATAGTAGCTGAGTCTCTCCGGCTTCTCGTGTCTTCCTTGGGAACGTGATAAGATTCTTAGCTCTGAGTTTGTCCAGTCATCAGAGAAAACCTTAACCCCTTCCGAGCTTCTGTATTGTATTTTATTACCTATTGTACCAGAGATTACAAGAGCTTTTCCACAGTGGAGATAAGAAAAAAAATGACCGAGTGTGAAAAAGTAATTGCAATCAATTTACCAAACATGGACTGAAACTAAGATTGAGCAGGAGGAAGATAGACAAAACACAGCAAAGGATCCTGGGACTTGTGGTTTTCCGGAGTAAAGGAAAACAGCTTTATACAGGAAATGCTGCTTCTCAGCTGCAGAGAAGGGAGGCTACATACAGCAAAGGAAAAATGAATTGAGAGAATAAGATTTTTTTTTAGGGGTTTCCAAACTACCCTATGAACAGACAAATACAAGATTGGCATCAAGTGAAAGAGACTGTAGAGATTTCCTTATATGATTTAAGGAATAGTGTTGAGCCGAATCGTTCGGAAAATGGTTAGTTTGGCACGAACTTTGCTTTTCTAAACCCGAGCCGAACCAATTTTTTTGCCGCAAGTGCGGTAAAAAGTTTGGTTTCGGCACAGGCGTTCAGCACCTTTTTCAGCTGCTTCCTTCAGTTTTGCTGGTCAGCCAATCAGTGCAGAGCATGAGGGGAGGAATGGGGGGGGTGGTCAAAAACGTCACCGGTGAGGGTGTAGGGATCTCATTGGCTGTTAAAATCACATGACCGTGTTATGTGTATGTCACTGTATTTCCATCTTATTCTCTGTAGTGAACACCCTGCTGCCTGTGTCTGCTGGTTTGCCAGTGTTGTGGATGGGAACAAAGGTTATATATATGTGTGATCCTTTGTGTCTCTATTTTAATGTATTAATCAGTATAATACCTCACATGTCTTTATATATTGCACGTAAAAGCTGCCTGTATAACCATACACTTTTTAATGTGTTAGCAAATGGCCGCATATATAATCTGCTTGTAAAGGATAACTGTTATAGAATGTATTATGTATAATGTCTATTCCACTCACAAGATGGCATCTGTGTTCAGACACACCCTAATATGCCAAAATGGCTGCTCACCTTAAGTGTTTTTCTTCTCTCTAACAAAGAGAGAGGAGGGTCATTTAACATATAGATAAGAAGAGCCAATTAGGAGGGTAGATGTAATGTCACATGTTGCTTAAGGAATGTGTACACCCCCGACCTGTTAAAAACTTGACTCTGTACAATAAAGTTAGAAGAACTCTTTTGTCTGAGAAAGTGTCAGGCTGAGATTTCTTGGCACGTGCCAACTAATATACTGATTTGGTCCCCTGCTGGAAAGTAGAGCCCTTTTGTGGTTCCAACTACAACACTTGGTCCCCTGTGTGAGGAGCAGTGGTATATACAACATCCAAGGATATCGATGCAGGCTAAGATGTGATTAACCGCCGACACACAGAGGAGACGGCCGCTCCCAAACAAGTGCAGGTAAGAGTTTTTAGATTCTCATACTCTTGAAAGTTTTGTCTCTGTGGTTGGGTCGCATCTGGGTCCTCGATATTCTGGATGGACCTGACAGGTATATGGTCAGTCACTGCTTTATTACGAACCTGTCATAGTGCTTTCCAGTGGGGTTTTTCTGTTTTATGTGTATTGAGTATTACGTGATTCGCTGGTTGGTCCAACTGGGTTTACACAGAATTGTGGGGTTCCTCTGAGATCATACTCGCGGTGTAAAAGCCGACGAGGGGTCTACTTGGAAGAGAGTAGACAAATTCAGTCTCAGAGGTACATGCTCTGGGTCAGACCATACTCGCGGTGTAAAAAGTCGACGGGGGGGTTTACTTGGAAGAGAGTAGACAAATTCAGTCTCTCAGAGACGCATTCTGTGGGTGAGGTAATTAATGCTCTTCTGGCGGTGGAGTCGTTGAGCGCCCCTTCTTGGTGGAGAGAAGGGAACAGCCGCCCATTCAGCGATTTCACGCTATTCGATATGTGTCTTGTTTTGTGTGTGATAGGGATTGTGTGACGTGCTAACTAGGGGCAGGATTGGTTCAGGACCACTGTCTGCAGCAACACCACTTCTCAACAGAGAAGAGGGGGGAGAAAGGAAAAGGCTGCAGTCCAAACTTAGAAACTCAGCACTCCCTATCACTGTTTTGTAACTGTATATGTCTTGCCTCCGAGGTTAATTAAGTTAAATTGTATATGATAAATAGGATAGAGCTGTTCTGCTGTATTTGAGTTTTAGTGAACAGTGCCACCTACTGGCTTTGTAGGGGATAAGGAATTTAGCCTTGAGTTATACTTTGGGTTAGTGAACAGTGCCATCTGCTGGTTTTAGAGGGAACTAAGAACGTTAGATCTGAGTCTCATTGTTGATAGGAAGAAGTAAGTGCAGCCATGGATCAGAGAGGTTTCAGTAAGTGAAGGATTTGATGAAGTGGCTTAGATGGCTCCAGACTGAAAGATTTGCAAGTAGCTGAAGTGTGATTTAAGACCTCAGAAAGCATTTGAGATAAAATTATGGAAATGTCTGAGGGTTGATACAGAACGAAGGTAGATTGAAGGATCTTGGAATGTTGTTGATGGCTGAATCCTGGTACAGTGTAGCTATATGGATTCATAAAGAAGAGTGGGGACCTGGGGGTGCAGTTGCCTATGTGTACCATCCTCCAAGAGAAGTTTCTGAAACAAAGGGAAGTGTGATGCCACCACCCTGAAATGGTGGAGAGCTGACCTCATGGATTTGTGTGAGGTGTGATGTGTTCAACCAGGGGTGGAGAGAGGGGTGTTGTAACTGTGGAGCTTCACGCCCCAAAGACGGATCATCTGCATCACAAGCCATCCCTGTTTTAGCTACTTTAGCATTACCTTCCAATTTAGCTCCACCTATTACACCCACTATGCCTAGAATACCGGAACCTCTGGTACCATTACCCGCCCCCACAACTGTACACAATACCTCGCCTCCTGTAGCCCAACCCACGGCTTCTGCCCCTAGTGTAGCAACACCCCTGAAGTCACTTGTGCCAGTTGCTGCCCCTTCTATGTCACTTCCTACTCCAGGCCTGCCTACTGCTCCCATTAGGATGTCACATCCTCTTCATTCTGGGTTAATGCCCGCCCCTTCCGGGCTCACTACTTCCACTTCCGGGACCAAGATGGTGGCACATAGCACTGTATGTCCAATTATGGATGCCGATACTGGAGATATATGGCGATCAGACGCAGCCAGCCCTACAGTGGAGAACCTTATGGTATTGGGAGCAGAAGATACTGTGGGAAGAGGCTCTAACAGCATGAGGATGACAAGGAGGAGGAAGAATGAGCAGCTGAGCTCATATGACAAGTCAGGGAAAAACATCTGCTTGCTGCTCTGGGGGCACACCAGCTGTCCCACTGCACAGCACACCCCGGGAAGGACCCTGGAGGAGTAGTCAGCTGACCAGTGTCTTTTTGGATGGCCTGCTGGAACCCATCAAGAAGCAGCTGAAGATGGTTTGGCCTGAGTACAGGACTCTACCAAGAGATGTGGTGCTTCTAGTTGCAAAAGGCATTGAGAACAATCTGCCTGCGGGATATGTGGGATCAAGGCCTGCTCCTGTGATGGTGGCCCACACATATGAGGACCCTGGAGCCTACAAGCCAAGACCATGGCTTACTTGCTTGAACTGCAACAGAGCAGGACACTGTCCCCCTGCAAAACAAGAAGAGGAGGACACCACAAGCTAGATATTCGGACCCTGTTCCTGATGTCTGTCCTATTCCTGAAGCCCAGCATCCATAGGGCAGGGATATCCACTCTCGTGCAAAATCTGGTATGAGGCAGTGAAGACAACTCCCTTCCACCTTGAGGAAGATGCTTGGAGTCCTTCCAGAAGCTGAAGAAAGCTATTGCCAGTGCTCCTGCACCACCAGAGGACCTTCAAGCTCTTTGTATTAGAAAGGGAAGGACATTCCCCAGGAGTTCTAGCACAGGCCCATGCAGGCCGAAACAGATCAGTTGGAGACTACTCTGCAAGGCTGGACCCAGCTGCAAGGGGAGAACCTTCCAGTTTACAAGCTGTATTTGCAGCCCACTTGCTGCTGGATAAAACAGCGGGTATCGTAGTCGGATACTCCCTCATCCTTCTGGCTCCACATGACATCTCTGCTATTTTCAATCAAACGACATCTAAGACTTCAATGTTCTCTCTTCCTGCCGGATAACGTTACTCTTATGCGCTGTTGTGTTCTTAATCCAGCCACCTTACTTCCCTTTCCTCAAGGGGAAAATGAGGATGAAGAGGAATCACAAGAATCCGGTGCACATAAAGAGAGTTATGATTACTTTGAAGTCATGAAGATGGAAACCTTTCATTTGCCCTCTGTACATGAGGCTCCGCTTGACAACCCGGATATGGTTCTTTTTGTGGATGGATCCAGATTTGCAGACAGTGCAGGACTATTTCACATGGGATATGCCGTGACCACATTACATGCAGTGCTGGAAGCAAGAAGTTTGCCATTGCATAAGTCAGCCCAAGAAGACGGCAGCATGACGTTTGGCAGAAGGCAAAACGGCCAATATATATATGGACTCAAAATATGCTTTCGGGGTCGCCCATGACTTTGGACCCATTTGGAAGGTACGAGGATTTCTCACGGCTGCGGGAACCCCAGTGAAACATGGATAAGCCATTCAGGCCATTACCAAGGAGAGAGGGATGGTTACCTTTTGGTTTAACTCATCCAGTGCTCATGTAGCCACATATTCTTTTGCTTTTTGTGATGTAGTATGTTGTCCTGAGGTCCCCATACAGTGCAACATCTACAATGAACAATCCTCTACTGCACGGTGTATATACTTATGTGTGACTGACGAGTACTGGGGACACTCCTGCTACTGCTGGGGTGCAGTGGGATGGAATACCGGGGATGACTGGGTATATAGACCACAGACTGCTTTAAACAGGAAAGATAAACAGCGGAAGTCCTTACTGACAAGGATGAGTCTAACAAAAAACGGGAGTTTGTCAAAAAGGGAATATCAGGTGAAAGCATGCCCCTAACCTTAACCATTGAAAACCCTTAAGAAACTGATGGAGGCATATATATCCTGGGAGCTTACATACGAGGGGGGGCACGGGGATTTTGAGAGAAAATCCAGCTGAAAGATATGAATACAGACCCAGGGAAATGGTTGGGAGTCCCAGCACCAACACCGGTAAACCCACTTGGTAAATGCCCCATGTACAGACTTTTCAGAGCATGACAGCTATAGCTGATCCCACCTCTGAGGAAACCATGAGGGTAGAGACCGGGTTCTCGGATAAGAACTTGTGGCTGGAATGGGTTAAGTATACAGCCAACCAGCACAATAAAACAAACTGTTATGTCTGCTCAGCCACTAGGCCCCATATGGGCACTGGGACAGTATGGGAAATAGCAGATTCCTGGGTAACTTTACCACTAAAGTGTACTGCTCCTCATATAGTAACATCAGCAGCAATGAATTACAGAATCAAATACTCTCCATAGGAGATGTATATTGGATATATGGAGATCTCAAAGTCAGGACTAAGTTGGAGGGTAACTGAACTGGACAATGTGCCCTGACCAAACTACTCATTCCATTTTACATACTGAGTGAAGGGTCAGAGGATAGCCACATCACTGAGACAGTGCAAGCCAGGAGCAGAAGGGAAATCACCCCAAAGGGCAGCTTTGACCCCCATGTGTATATTGATGCTATAGGTGTCCCAAGGGGGGTCCCTGATGAGTTTAAAGCAAGGGATCAAATCGCTGCTGGGTTTGAATCTCTGCTACCAATAGTTACTGTCAATAAGAATGAAGACTGGATAAATTGTAGATAAGAAGAGCCAATTAGGAGGGTAGATGTAATGTCACATGTTGCTTAAGGAATGTGTACACCCCCGACCTGTTAAAAACTTGACTCTGTACAATAAAGTTAGAAGAACTCTTTTGTCTGAGAAAGTGTCAGGCTGGGATTTCTTCGGCACGTGCCAAGTAATATACTGATTTGGTCCCCTGCTGGAAAGTAGAGCCCTTTTCTGGTTCCATCTACAACATCAGCAGCATAAACAACATTTAATAGAGATTTAACAAAGGCAGCACTGTACTACTGTCATCATGGCACACTTGTCAGTTCTCCCGGACCACCAGAAGAGTTGGCAAGTCTTCTGGGCACTATGTATGGTTCGTGGATGGTGGGGACTCAGAGTCTGTACATGCACCAGCCACAGAAAGAGCCAGCTGTAATATATAGCCGGTTTCCTGCTGCAGTGGCCCTCTGAGAAACCGCAGTTTAACCTCTTAGATCCTGTGGTCAGTAGTTGCTGTAGCATCCAGAGAAGAGGCTATCTCTGTTACTCATGGGCACCCCTGCAACACAATCGCAGTGTTCACTTGATTGACATAGCAGCTGGAGGCTAAATAATGGTAGTCAGGTCATATACAGGAGCCTATTAGGCCCTTCCACAGACACAGTCTAATGGGCTCCTGTCACATACTTAGCAAAGGAGTAATGTACAGTAACATGTTGCTAGGTACAATAAAAGAGATCAAGTGATTGCATAGTCTAGTCTTAAATTGGGACTTTTAATAAAATAAAGTTTTAAATAAATAAAACAAATTTAACTAAATAAAAATAATTAAATGAAGAAAAAACCCACAGAAAACCCCTGATTCCCAATAAAAAACACTTTTTTTCTTCCAAAACTATATGGGAATTGCCACCTCATCTATAAAATTATTTACTGCATACAGTGAACATAGCAGAATCTGTTAGAATTGTCTTTTCTTATCCAGCTCCTCAAAAAAATGAAATGAAAAGTGATGAAAAAATATTGTGTTCCCCAACATGATACCATTTGAAATTTAAACATATCCTGCAAAAAAAGCCTTCACACCACTAAATCACCAGAAAAGTAAAAAAAAAATGACTCTTAGAAAATTGTAATATAAAGCATGATTTTTTTTATATGGCAAATATTTTTTATGGGTGCATGGAGGGGTCTGATAAAAAGAGTTGTGGCCTGAAAAATGGGAGCGTGGTGTCTAAAAAGCAAAGGTTCTAGCTGAGCCACTGGTTGCTTCAGCTTCAGTTTTGGGCTACGCCATGGAGTTTTCTGTAGACAGCCCCTTGGTAATTACCTTCATTGTAGTCTGTAACATGGAAAGCTAGAGTGATCAGTACTCAGAGCAGATAGAACTGGATGAGAATTGTCTTTTTCATCCCGTTCCTCAAAAAAACTATATGAAAAGTGACTAAAAAATATTTTGGTCCCCAACATGATACCATTTAAAACTAAAACTTTTCCTGGCAAAAAATAGCCCTCACACAGCTCCATCATCAGAAAAGTAAAAAATTGTAATATAAAAACATGAATTTTTTATATGGCAATTATTTTTCATGGGTGCATGGAGGGGTCTGTTAATAAGAGTTGTGATCTGAAAAATGGGAGCGTGGTGTCTAAAAAGCAAAGAGCCACTTCGGTTTTGGGCTACGCCAAGGAGTTTTCTGTAGGAAGCCCCTTGGTCACTACTTTCAGTGTAGTCTGTAATATGGAAAGCTAGTGTGATCAGCACTCAGAGCAGATAGAATCTCTTTTACCTCCTGACCAAGGAAAATAGGCATGTATTTGCAATTCTTGATTTAACGCTTCTTTGAATGAATAAATTATAAATAAATGGGAGATTTTTAAAAACATCTTAGGCGCCCACCATAATCGGTACAGACCTTATGGTAATAAAATAATTAGAAGCAGGAAAAACCAATGTGGATCAACAGAGATGTAAAAGAGGCAATAAATAACAAAAAGAAAGCTTTTCAGCTACTAAAACAGGAGGGCAGTGAAGAGGCCCGAAAAAGCTATAAGGAAAAAAATAAAATATGTAAAAAATTGATAAAGGCAGCAAAGCTGGAGGCAGAAAGACATATTGCCAAAGAGAATAAAACTAACTCCAAAATATTTTTTAATTATATAAATAGTAAAAACATTAAAGCAGAAAATGTTGACTCTTTGAAACGTCCTTAGGGAGAGATTGTAGAGGGCAATGAGAAAAAAGCAAACCTATTAAAAAATTATTTCTCCACTGTATTTACCGAGGATGATGAGCGTCCTGTTGATTAGCAAAGGGAGGAGGTAAACTCCAACTTAAATGTTTCTTGTCTAACCCAGGAAGAAGTGCAGATCCGCCTCAAGAAGATTAAAATAGACAAATCCCCAGGTCCTGATGGCATACACCCACGTGTCCTAAGGGAGTTAAGTGATGTCATATATAGGCCCCTATTCTTAATATTTATGTACTGTTTAATAACTGGGTATGTCCCAAAGGATTGGCGCATAGCAAATGTGGTGCCAATATTAAAAAAGGGGTCAAAAAGTAATCCGGGAAACTATAGGCTGGTAAGTTTAACCTCTGTTATGGGTAAAATGTTTGATGGTTTTCTAAGAGATTCTATCCTGGACTATGTCACTGAAAATAAATGTATAACGCCGTTCCAGCATGGGTTTATGAAGGAACGGTCCTGTCAAACTAATCTCATCAGCTTCTATGAGGAAGTCAGTGCTAGACTGGATCGGGGTGAGGCACTGGATGTCATATATCCAGATTTTTCTAAAGCATTCGATACTGTTCCACCTAAAAGGTTGGTAAATAAAATGAGAATGCTTGGACTGGGAGAAAATGTGTGCAAGTGGGTAAGCAACTGGCTCACTGATAGAAAACAAAGGGTTGTAATTAACGGTGCATACTCAGACTGGATCCGTGTTACTAGTAGGGTACCACAGGGATCAGTATTTGAGGGGTCGCTGTTACTAGTGGGGACCACAGGGGTTAGTATTGGGCCCTATCCTCTTTAATATTTTCATAAATGATCTTACACAGGGATTGCATAGTAGAATACTAAGCTCTGTAAAGGAATCCACACAATAGAGGATAATGTGTTATTACAAAAGGATTTGAATAAGTTGGAGATCGGGGCAGGGAAATGGCTGATGAGGTTTAACACTGATAAATGCAAGGTTATCCACATGGGGAACAAAAATCCATTACATGATTACATGTTAAATGGAAAAATGCTGGGTAAAAGTAACATGGAGAAGGACTTGGGAATCCTGGTGGACAGTAAACTTAACTGTAGCAGCCAGTGTCGGCTAATAGGATTATGGGGTGTATCAAAAGGGGCATATATGCACATGACGTGAACATTATTCTCCCATTATACAAGTCACTGGTCAGACCACACAGGAGATATGGGGACAGGTTTGGGAACCAGTTCACAGTAAAGACCTTGTAGAGCTTAAACAGGTAAAAAGTTGGCAACAAAAGTAGTAAAAGGACTGGGTGGACTACAATACCCAGAAAAATGAGCAAGATTGGGGCTTTGGGGGGACATAATAAATATGTTCAAATGTATTAAAGGTCAAAACAGAGATCTCTCTCAAGATTTATTTATACCCAGGACCTTATTAAGAACAAGGGGGCATCCTCTACATCTTGAGGAGCGAAAGTTTCTACGTAAACATAGAAAGGGATTTTTTACTGTTAGAGCAGTGAGACTGTAGAACTCTCTACCAGAGGAACTTGTCATGGTGAATTAAATAACACAGTTCAAAAAGGGTTTGGTTGCATTTCTTGAGTGTAATAATATAACAAGTTATAGTGACCGGGATTCTGGAGAAGGGTCTGGATAAATTAATAGATGTAATAATATAACAAGTTATAATGACCGGGATTCTGGAGAAGGGTCTGGGGACATTTCTAGTTTGTAATATTTAACAAGTTTATATTGCCCGGGATTTTTTTTGGGAAGGGTCTGGTTTTAAAACATTTTTAGATGTAAAAATTGTGCCCAAAAGGTTTTCTAGGAGAAAGGTTGTTAAATCCGGGTTTTTTTTCCGATTCCCAGTTTAGGGGGGGAAAGGGTTTTTTTTCCCCTCAAATGAGGACAATTGGTTTCCTCATTGCTTTTTTTCCCTTTCCTCTGGATCAACATTTTAGCAAAACGGGCTAAAAACTGAGTGGACGTCTTGTCTTTTTCACCCCTTAAAAAACTAGGGGGCGAAATGTTTTAAGCTCGCCCCCGTCGGGGCGCAACCTTTCCCCCGGGTTTTTTTCGGCAAAAATCGGGCCCCTTTAAATTTAGGGCGGGGCCAGGGGCGCTCACCATTCCATGTAAAGCCCACCTGCCAGTGTTTGGGGCGAAATGGGGGAAACTTAGGGAAAGTGGGGCGTGCGCCTCTGTTTTCACCCCGGAGGTAGGGGGTCAACATGCGGGAAAAAAGGCCCGCCGCGCCTCGCCAGTGTGGGGGGCGCAGTGGGGGGATGGGCGCAGTGCGGCGCTGGGGCCTAGGGATTCGCCGGGAGGGGGTGCCTGCCCCATGGGGGAAAAGTTCCCTGCGCCTGGGCCGTGTGTGGGGCACAGTGCGGGGACAGGGGCGTTTTTGGGGGGGACATGGGCGCTGTGGGGATTTGCGCCAAAAATTCTGTTCCGTTGCGAGACAGGGGGGGAAAAAAACCCGAAAAAATCATTCCAATGTCGGTGGGGTATGAATCAAAAATCCCCTTTAAAAAAGGGCTTAACATTCTCGGAAAAAAGAGCTCAAACCTCAAAAAAAAAAAATACATAAAAAAAAAAATAAATTTTTCCAAAATATCCTAATTAAAAGGGAATTAAGATATTGGAAATTCCCGGGAAAATTTAAAGAAAATTCAAAATCAAAAAGCTTTTCCCCATTGGTGGGCAAAAACCGGCCTTTAAAGAATAGGACCCGGCCCGTAAAACCTTTAAAAACCCTAGGGAAAAACTTTTGCCCAATCAAAATCAAAGGGGGACAGTTCAAAATTCATTTAAAAAAAAGCAGAAAGAGTGATTGGTGGGGAAGCGGGGGCTTGGTTGGCTGGCCAATCAAAATAGGAGGGGACGGGGGACCCATTAAAACCTATGGAAAAGTTTTAAACCAATCAAAATAAAAAGGCGTGACAGTTAAAAAAATACAGAAAAAAAAGACGAAAAGAGCTGATTGGCTGGGGCTAGCGGGGGTTTGGCAAATCCCAGCCAATAAAACCCGCGGCACTTTCCCATTTTTGGTCTATGGGGGGGGGGGAAAGATCGGCCCCACTAAAATCTCGGCGTCGGGCGCCGTGCGGCTGAAGTTTTAAATTAAAAAAATTATTTTTATTAAGTGAAAAAAATTTTTCAGATACCCGCTGAAACCTTCTGTAAAAATAAACCCGTTAAATCCCGAAAAACTCGTTTGTCGCCGAGACCGGCTAAATCAGGAATTGCAAGGGGAATCCCCAAAAATACGTAATTCAAATTTTTTAAGCTCTTCTGATTGGTCGGCATAAACCAGCCAATCGGGAATGGGAAAGGGCAGTGGCCCTTTATACCCTTTTGGGGAAATTTTGCCAAATTTCAGAATAGGAGCGACAGGGACCCCATTATAACCTATGGGAAATTGCCCAAAATTATTAAAAGGCGGGACAGTTAAAAAATTTCCCAGTAAAAAGGCAAAAAACGGTGTTTGGGTTTAAATGGGGGGGGGGCTCGCCCAAAGCTTAGCCAATCAAGGCGGCTACTTTCTCATTGAGTTCTATGGGGAAAGGGAAATTTTCCCCAGCGAGCTCTGTGATTGGGGGTAAAATTTTTAAAAAAGGCGCGGTTATTTTGGAAACCATGGGGGGGAGCCCAGCGACGTCCCATGGGTTTTTAATGCAATTGAAATCAAACTTTAAAATGGGAAACAAATCAATTTAAAAAGACTACGAAGGTTTCCCGTTTTGTATATAAAACGAATTTTTAATTTGGGGGTTTCGAAAAAAAAAAAAATTTAAAAAAAATCATGTTTTTTTTTTTTATTTTCGTTTTCACGCTTTTCTTTTGATCCTTTGGTTAAAAAGAAAATAAAGAAATAAACATTTATTTTATTGAATTAATTTTTTTTTTTTTCGTTACCCCCATATTATTATTACTTTTTTTCACATGGGACAACTCGGCAGTATTATCATTTGGGTTTCGGATGTACAGGTTTTTTTTTAAAATTTTTCATTAGGGAAAACCCATTGGGCGTTGCTCGCTCTCCCCTTGGTCCAAATTAAAACCCCGAAATTTTTTTAAACTTAGCCCAATCACAGAAAAATCGTTCGAATTTCTTTTCCCCCGAAATCTTAAAGAGAAAAATGCTCCCCGCTTTTGATTGGGGTAAAATGAAAAGGCCCCCTCCGCTTCAACCCAAACAGCCCCGTTTTTGCCTTTTTACCCGTATTTCGAAATGTTCCCGCCCCTTTTAATATGATTGGGTCAATTTTTTCCATAGGATTAATGGTTCCCCTTTTTCCCCTTTTCTGAAAGGTCCAAAAATTCTCCATAGGTTAAAAATGGGGCTTTTGTTGCTTTCCCAAATTTTGATTTTGGGTGGTTTTGCCCACCAATGAGAAGCGCTTAAAAAATTTTAAAATTTTTTTTATTTCCCGGGAATTTTTCTCTATTGCAAATTTCCCCCTTTTTGCGCCGGTTTTTCGGCGACCCCCCAAACCCCCCCCCCCCCCCCGTTGTTTGGGTTTTTTAACCCGTTTATTTTTAAAGAAGGTTTCAGCTCTTTATTTGATAAAGTTTTACACTTAATAAAAATTTATTTTTTTATTTTATGTCCCCTGCCGCAGGGGCTGAGCAACCCAAATTGCATTGGGGGCCCTTTCTCCATGGGCTACAATGGGGGGAAATAGGGGTGGGCTCTGATTGGGCGGGGTAGGCCAAAGGGCCCCCAATAAAAATTCAACCCAAAACCCGTCTTTTCTGCATTTTTACTTATTTTGAACTGTCCCGCCTTTGGTTTTGATTGGTTCAAAATTCTCCATAGGCTATAATGGGTCCCTGTCGCTCCTATTCTGATTGGCCAAGATAGCCAAGCCCCCGCTAGCTCAACCAATCAGCTCTTTTCTGCATTTTTACTGTATTTTGAACTGTCCCGCCGTTGATTCTGATTGGTCAATTGTTCTCCATAGATTATAATGGTTCACTGTCGCTCCTATTCTGATTGGCCGGTTTATGCCGACCAATGAGAATAGCTTTCCGAATTTGAATTACTGTATTTCCCGGCAATTTCCAATATCCTTATTCTTGATATTGCTCCTTTAGTTTTGCAAGTGATTTTTTTTTATTATTTTTATTTTTGAGGTTGAGCTCTTTTCTGAAACTGTTTTCCGCCTTTATAAAGTCGATTTTTTTCGGATTCATACTCCTGCTGCATGGAGCTGAGCGGCGAGATTTCTGTCGCGATCTTCCTCGCATGTTCCGATCTTGCTTCACTTCGCCGCCGGAGCATTTAGACCAAAATAAACTAGGTCTGCTTGTCGGAGCTGCATTGCTCCGCACTTTGGCGAGCCGCCATCGTACATGCCTCGGGGTTTTCGAGCGCGCCGCGTCCCTCCCCGAACGCCTACACCGCGCCCACACCGCGCCCACTGCCCGCCCCTTCATGTGGGGCGCAGCTGAAAGTGGCGAACGCTGCACCTAACACCGCATCCCTGCGTCCGACAGTGGGATTCGGGCCGGGAGGCGCAGTATACGCCAGAAATCGGGCGAAAAGCCCGTTCATACATGTCGCCCTATGTAACTATGAAAACTAATCTTTGTAGTTAGACAACCCCTTTAAGTTCTCAGGGACAATGTGAATGTCTTCCCAGTAGTCTAAAAACAAATTAGCGTAAGAGGGTGTGCATAATGTGCCCATAGCGGAACCTTTCATCTGAAAATAAAATTTGCCATCAAAAAGAAAATAATTAAGTGTAAGCAGAAATTCAAGAAGAGTTAACCAAAAACTTATTGTGATTCTGAAATTAAAACCTTTAGATTTGAGGAAGTGGAGTAAAACTGATATACCCAAATCATTCTGAATATTGGTGTAGAGCAGTGTTTCTGAACTCCAGTCCTGGAGCCCCACCAACAAGTCGAATTTTCAGGATTTCCTCAGTACTGCACAGGTGATATCATTATTGCCAGTGCATTCTGTGGGAGATCCTGAGAACATGACCTGTTGGTGGGGCGTTAGCACTGGAGTTGAGAAACACTTGTGTAGAGAGATTCTACATCCAAACTTGTCATCATTGTTGAAGAATTAACATGAATGTTATTGAGTTTGGAGATGGTATCATGAGAATCCTCGAAAATGACGGAGAAGTCGAAACAAAAGGGCAAAGGTTTACATTAATGTATGTGCTGATCCCATGGGTAAGGCTAAAAGTCGAACATGGACAGGATGCGTAGTTTGTGGATTTTTGGAATTGCATAAAAAGTTGTATTTGTTGGTGTGGCATTAAACACAAATTTATATTCCTCCTCTGATATTAAAGGACTATTCTCACTATTTTGTTTCACAGAGCCCCTACGCTTCAGATTCAGGCTTCCTGTTTCTTCCTTTTCAGACTTTGAGTGGTTCTATAGCACTGATTAGTAGATCTGCTTCATATGCACAGTTCTTCTAATTGCACTGACATGAGAGTAGGAGAGCTCAAAGTAAACAAGTAATTGCTCTCCTTTGTTTGTTAGAGATAACACACTCTGTTCTCAAGCTGCCCTGATGCTGTGTATCGACTTGTGATGACATCACTACCTGCTATCGGATAAGTCAAAGAGCAGAGAAAGAAGGGGGGAGCAGGTCGGTAACCAGAGAAACCTGTGTGCACTCAGATAAGACAAAGAGCAGAGAAAGAAGGGGGGAGCAGGTCGGTAACCAGGAACTTGTGCTAGTAAGACAGCAATAGAAGGGGAGGTCGGTAACCAGAGAAACTTGAGTGCACAGAGCAGATACAATCTCTCTTATGTCCTCAAGAAAGTAAACAAACAAGCAATATATTTGGGAAAAGTCTTCATTTACCATTCCCTACATTGAAAGCTAATCTTTGCAGTAAGACAACCCCTTTAATGATTCAGTCTTAGCTTCCTGCAGTATATCTCTGAGTTCCTTCAGATACAATTCGGTAGGGTTGCTATTAAGAGTCTTAGTGTTCCTCAACAGATCCATTACCATCCCTTTACAGTCAGATTTGTCCATTGCTTTCTCTGAAGTCCTGCATACAATACTTTCCTCTGTACATAAAGATCTTATCGCTTCAGATTCTGCATTCAATAGATTTGTAAAAGTGTCAGTTTTCACCGTTTTCAATAATATGAGATTTCTGCTCACAAGTTTCACCAACAATTCCATATGAGCAAATCGTGTTTAACGAGGTGTCAGTGTACTTTTTGGCTTAAGGGAAGTGAGGGAGTCCTCCACAATTTGGGGGTCGCTGTCATTCTCAATCGGTAACACTTCAAGGGCTTTTTGCTTTTAGATGATAAGTATTCAGCATTACTATCTAGATTCACGTGATATTTGTGCTGAGCTAATTTCGTAGCGAATAGATTAACATCTTTTACCCAAATAAAAGATTCCTATAAAGGTGTCAGGATCAATAACAACCTTTTTATAGAACTTAGATCCGTGGAGAAGTAAGATTAATGGGAGAAAGAGTACAAAGTGCTGATAGATTGTTCAGTATGCATTGTTACACTGGAAGCTAGTCAGGGTCAAACTGGGGTGCCTAGGGCCCACCAATGGAATTTCTTTCTGGGGCCCACCTTTGGAGCTGATTCTTGGGCCCACCAGTGGAGTTGATTCTTGGGGCCCAGAAGTGGAGGTGATTCCTGGGGCCCACCAGTGGAGGTGATTCTTGGGCCCACCAGTGGAGTTGATTCTTGGGGCCCACCAGTGGAGGTGATTCTTGGGGCCACCAGTAGAGATGATTCTTGGGGCCCACCAGTGAAGCTGATTCTTGGGGCCCACCAGTGAAGCTGATTCTTGGGGCCCACCAGTGGAGTTGGATCTTAGGGCCACCAGTGAAACTGATTCTTGGGGCCCACCAGTGGAACTAATTCTTGGGGCCACCAGTGGAGTTGATTCTTGGGGCCACCAGTGAAGCTGATTCTTGGGCCCACCAGTGAAACTGATTCTTGGGGCCCACCAGTGAAACTGACTCTTGGGGCCACCAGTAAAAGTGATTCTTGGGGCCACCAGTGAAACTGATTCTTGGGGCCACCAGTGAAGCTGATTCTTGAGGCCCACCAGTGGAGCTGATTCTTGAGGCCCATCAGTGGAGCTAATTATTGGGGCCAACATTGTAGTTGATTCTGGCGTCCCACCAGTGAATTTCTTTCTGGGGATCCAGCAGTGTAGTGATACTTGGGGTTTTCACCAGTAGATTTGAATTCTCCTTGGCCCACCTAGTGAGCTGAATCATGGGGGCTTCAGCTAAGAGTTTGATTGTTGGGGTCCACCAGTGGAGTTAATTCTTGGGGCCCACCAGTGGAATTTCATTCTAGGACCCCACCACTGAAAGCTATTTGACATTGCTGTACATATAGTCAGTGTCAGACTGGGGTGCATAGGGCCCACCAGTGGAATTTGTTTCTGGGGCACACCAGTGGATTTGATTTTTGGGGGCCCACCAGTGGAGTTGATTCTTGGGGGTCCACCATGGAGTAGATTCTTGGGGCTCACCAGTGGAGCAATTTTTGGGGCCCACCAGTTGTAGATGAGTCTTGGGGCCCAAAGTGAGTTTATTCTTGAGACCTTACCATGGAGATTGACTTCTGGGGCCCATAAGTTGGAGTTGATTCACCGTGGGCCCAACCAGTGAAGCTGATATTTTTGGGCCACAATTGGATCATTTCATGGGCCCACCAGTGGAGGTGGATTCTTGGGGTCCACCATGGAATTTCATTCTGTGAGCCCCACCAGTGGGATTCATTCCAGTTCAGGGGGCCCACCCAACGTACCTTTACACCCTGCCCGAGCTTTTTTTTGAAGGAGATAAAACTAAAAATCAGGAAGAAATAATAAATACACCGAAAGAACTTTTACGAGAAAATACAGGAAGACTTAATTCCAAACATTCAAAAAATCAAGAGAACAAATGATTGATCTGTGAAATTAACGTAAATTTAAAGGGAAACGCGGGACTACGCGCAAACAAAGTATACACATGCAAAAGAGCGCAAAATTATACAAACACTGGGCAAGACGTAAGCGAAACGTATAACACAAATCTACAGAGCGGACTCATCTGATAAGCAATCGAATGACACTTATAGACCAAGACAAAACCAACCTTTTTTAAAGGAAAGCAAAAGATGGACAGCGCCAACAGCGAAACATAGAAGAATCTTTAAGGCACCAGAAAAAACGCAACGAAAGAAAGCCGCAACAAAGAAAAAGTAAATAAGTTGGTGGTCAATCTGTCCATCAAAAATTAGTCCAAGGATGCTGAACAAGCTTTTGAATAAAGGACTAATTTTGTCCCTAAAAGAATATGGACATATACATTTTGAAAAGGACTTTTATCTGTTCTGTAGAGAAAATAAGATTGCGCAGTTTTCTGTTCGGAGATAGAGAGGCTGGAAACTCAGGTAGAACAAATAAATTATAATAAAAAGAGCACAAATTATTGCTCCTACTAATCAGCAGTCCCACCCCCGATATCTTTGAACAGCTAGTCAAAAAAGAAATTAAAATGAAGTGGAAATATGCCAAATAGATCAAGCGATCCCAAAAACCTTACAAGACCAACGCACAGCCCATAATGAATTGCAAAAAGATGACCAATCATTCTCATAAGCCCTACTGATAAGTAGGTTGCGTGTGTGTCGATCTCGAAACGATGCTTATCTTTAGTGAAGCTAAAAACATCAACTTAAAGATCAATTGTATACCAACTGGTTCAGAACAGATCCCACTTTAAAAATTAAAAATATGAAAGATCAGGTGTTAAAGGAAGCAGAGGAAATTAGAGTAATAGTTAATGCCACAATATACTTCTAACAGTAGAGTATCCAACGAGCACCCATCTTGTACCTAGTGCCCAAAATTACAATAAAAGTATGGCAGGACCCTCCGGGACGTACCAATCGTCTCG
Source organism: Phyllomedusa bahiana (assembly GCA_025379985.1). Classification (NCBI taxonomy): domain Eukaryota; kingdom Metazoa; phylum Chordata; class Amphibia; order Anura; family Hylidae; genus Phyllomedusa; species Phyllomedusa bahiana. The sequence goes on along the minus strand of JAODAL010014304.1, from coordinate 57,940 downwards.
GGATTGGGTCAGATTTTCAGCCAGTTGCCAACCTATATCGAAAATTTTTTACAGCCTAAAGTGAGAAATTTACCCAGATGCCTTACACGATACTAACGAATTTCTTAGACAGTTACACAGATCGAAGTTGACTGAAGACACCATATTTGTGCACCCTGAGCATCAAAAGCTTGTACACAAATGTCCCTACACAAGAGGGACATAGAAGTTAATTAGAGAACATCTTGAAAATACTCATTAATCTTACCAATCGAAGATAGAATTTTGATGGCCTTCTTGAAATTCTACTGTATCATAATTATTTTCCGTTTGGTACGGAGTTTTAATATACAAAACAAGGTACATCGTGGGGTCTCCGATTACCCCATGTTTTGCAAACAAAAAGTTGAACATGTAGAAAGTCAACATAATCATCCACGGACCGTTTGCCCAATACATCCGGCCATTGGAGTAAGATACGTGGACTGATATTTTTGTTAGTGTGGCAAGGAAGCATGGCAACAATTACCACAATTAATGTCATCCATTAACAAAATCCATCCACTATTAAATTACCCTAACTAATAGTAATCACATATAAATTATTCTTCTAGACGTAACAGACCTAAAAAAGATAATCAAGGAAACTATTAGAAGCACTCTAAAAACAGAAAAAGTAAATGGATATAAACAATATGTTGCACTATAAAGCTTTTCATATGCTCCGAGTGGAAACTAAATGCAAATTCCCAAGGCCAAATTTAAGAGGTTCAGCGCATCTGCAGTACAGACAGCGAATACCACAAAAATAAACAGCAAATGATAGACAACTATGTTGATAGGGGATACCCAAAAGGAATTAAATAAAAAAAGCCAATGAAGTCTCAAAGAACAAGAGAAGGAAGCCATACTAAGAGCAAATTTTTAGAAAATCAATAATAACAGATTAAAGTTTCTATCTAAAGTATATGCTGAATACGCATGGGCCAAATTAAATTAGATACCATTAATAAAGCTTGGAAATATAACAAAGTGACCCCATAAATGGAAGAAATTTCAAAATAAAACCTTTATTTACATATCGAATAGGCCAGACCAATAAAGGAATTTAGTAGTTCATTCCTGATCTAATAGCTACTATAACACGTACAGGGAGTGTTTATCACCAAGAAGAGAGGCAACTTTTCCTAGCCACAATTGCCAAAATTGTTTTTTTTCTGCCATCCATAAAAGGAGATCCAATTATCACCACTACTAAGTGATATCCATACTCATTAGAGGTTATTACACCTTTAACACAACTGAATGTAATATACATACTGAAATGCCCATGTGGCAAAATTTATGTATGGACAAACTTCTAGGCAAGCACTAAAAAGAATTAACGAACATAAGTCACATATTGTCTTATATCACACAAAAAATCATACAAGCATTCAAACTGATACCACAACAACAAAAAAACAATACGGTGAACCAACCATCGCCAAACACTTTTTGAATGTGGTCCAAAATAAGCCGATCTTAGATGGGCACATTGTTTAACATATAGAGCAATCGAAATATCAATAACACAAGACTCTAACTTCAGAGAGAGGTATATTGGAATAATAGGCTGGAAGTCGCTAAGCCCCAATGGACTAATGAAAGAGTAGTAGATGGAGCGCTTTTTTATTAATAGATCATTTCAAAGTTTAAACCTTCTACAGGCATAGATGCAATAGGATATATAGCACCTTAGCCATACTTAATCCTAGTTATAGACCAATAGTAGTATAAACCATGTAAAAAGCAAGATAATTACAATCAGGCGTATAAGGTCATAATGCGAGCGAGAGACGATAGGGCTAATTGTCCCCCGCCCCCGTACCTATTGCAGGCGAGCTTACAAAAGGGGGAGGTCCCCCGAAACTACGCGCATGGTACGGGCCAAGCCCGCAGAGCCTACCATTCCTGTTAGCTGAGAGTGCGCGTGTAGTTCCTGACGAGATCGAGGATCCAGAAGAGGACTACGGCTCTGCTGAGAGCATTTTCCATACTAGCAGCATACCGTGAGTTTGCCACATAACCCGCCCGAAGGAATCAGAAGTGTATTTCTTCCAAAGGATTTGTTATTAGGGTTGGCATTATCTCTGGTTAAACGGTGTGGGACTCTATTGTTGTATTCATAGCCCTTGCAGATGTTGCTACAAGAAAAAAATTTGGTCGATTTTTACAAATACAAGAATATCTACATACAGTAAAAATCTATGCATAATCCACATCTTGTGTTTATCCGACTTTTGGTTAATACCTGATATTGTTGGGTCCACCAGTGTGAGTTAAATCTTGTGGCCCACCATTGGAATTCATTCTAGCCCCCACCACTGTAAGCTATTTGACATTGCAGTACATAAGTCAGTGTCAGACTGGTTGCAAAGCCCACCAGGGGAATTTGTTCTGTGGCACACCAGTTGGATTGATTTTTGGGGGCCCCACCATGGGGTTGATTCTTGGGGGCTCACCAGTGAGCAGATTATGGGGGGCCCAACGCAGGTGGAGATGATTCTTGGGGCCCAAAAGTGGAGTTTATTCTTGAGACTTACCAGTGGAGATGACTTCTGGGGCCCATTAGTGGAGTTGATTCACGGGGCCCACCAGTGAAGCTGATTTTTTGGGGCCACTAGTGGAGTTCATTCATGGGGCCCACAAGTGGAGGTGATTCTCGGGGTCCACCAGTGGAATTTCATTCTGGATCCGACCATGGAGTTCAGTTCAGGGGCCCACCCTACGTAACCTTATACAACACCTTGCCTCTTGTTTTTGAAAGATGAAATAACAAAAGATTCAGGAAGATTAAAAAATACACAGAAATAACTAACGAGAAAAAACAGGAAGAACTTAATTCCAACATTTCAAACAAGAAAGAACAAATGATGTCTGTGAATTATGTAAATTTGAAAGATACGCGGGACCTACTCCAAGACAAAGTATACACATGTGCAAAAGAAGGCGCAAAAATTATAAAACAAACTGGGCACGAACGTAGCAAAACGATAACACTTCTACAGAAGCGGAACATCTGAAAGTCAATCGAATGACAACTTAGACCAAGACAAGAACCAACCTTTAGATTAAAGGAGAAGAAAAAGAATGGACAGCAACCAACAGCGAAACAACAGAAAATCTTTAGGCCAACCAGAAAAAACGAAAACGAAGAAAGCCCGCAACAAAGAAAAAGTAATAAGTTGGTGGTTCAACTCTGTCAACAAAAACATTGTCCAAGGATGCTGAACAACTTTAATATAGACTTAATTATGTCCCCTAAGTAAGAATAATTACAAATTCGTTTTGAAAAGGAACTTTTATCTGTTCGTGTAAGTAAAATAAGATGCGCATGCTGTTTCGTAGATAGAGAGGGCTGAACTGCTGGTATAACTAATAAATTAATAAAAAAGCACATATGATCCTACTATCAGCATCCCACCTCGATATCTTTGAACAGCTGACAAAAAAAAAATAAAGAGAATGGGAAATATTGCCAAATTGGATCAAGCGATCCCAAAAAAACCTTAACGAGAGACCAACCGCACAGCCCTTAATGAATAGCAAAAAGATACCAATTATCATTAGACCTGCGATAAGAGGTGCGTGGTCGTTCTCGATGAAGGATGCTTATCTTAGTGAAGCAAAAAAACAACTTAAATATCAGATTGTATTACCAACTGTTCAGACAGATCCCACTTTAATAATAAAAATATGATTGATCAGGTGTTTAACGAAGCAAAGGAATTAGGAGTAATAGATAATGCCACCAATAGACTTCTACATAGAATTATCCTCGAGCACCCATCTTGTACCTAGTGGCCCAAAATTCTAAAAGTTTGCAGGACCCTCCTGGAACTACCAATCGTCTCGGGGAAGGGATCTGTTTTTCATCCAGTTGCCACCTATATCGAATGAATTTTTACAGCCTATTAGTGAGAATCTTTACCCAGATGCCTTAAAGATCACTAACAAATTTCATTAGACAGGTACAACAGATGTCGAATTGACTGACGACACCATATTGTGCACCCTGACATCAAAAGCTTTAGTACACAAATGTCCCTACACAATAGGGCTAAGTTAATTTAGAGAACATCTGAAAAATAATCATAATCATACAATCGGAAGATAGAATTTTTTGTATGCCTTGCTTGAAATTCAAAACTGTATCAAATAATAATTTCCGTTTGGTACGGAGTTTTATATACATAAACAAGGTACACTCGATGGGGTCTCCGTTACCCCATGTTTGCAACATATATGTAGAATACTGTAGAAAAGTCAACATATCATCCACTGACCGTCTTGCCCAAATACATCTCCATTGGATCAAGAAACGAGGACGAAAATTTTGTGTTGTGTGGCAAGGAAGCATGAAACAATTAACACAATTTAAGTCTTCCATTAACAAAATCCATCCACTATAAATTTTACCCTAACAATAGTAATGTCACATATAAATTTCTCTAGACGTAACAGTCTATAAATGAAAGGGAAAATTAAGATGCCCACTTATACAAAAAGGAAATGGATAGAAACAATATGTTTTCACTACTATAGCTTTCCATGCCTCCGAGTGGTAACTAATGCAATTCCTAAAGGACCATTTATGAGGTTAAGAAGGCGCCTCTGCAGATACAGACAGCGAATACCACAAAAATAAACAAAAATGATAGACAACTTTTTTGATCATGGGTACCCCAGAATGGATAAATAAAAAATAGCCAATGAGCTCAAAGGAAAAAGAGAGGTAGCTTCTAAGAGCAAATTAAAGAAAATCAAATAAAAACAGATTAATGGTTTCATCGATCAGTATATGATGACCATGCCAAATAATTAGAATACCATTAATAAAGCTTGGAATATTACAAAGAGACCCCCATATATGGAATAAATTACAAAGAATAAACCTTTATTTACAGAACGTAAAGGCCAGACAATTAGGAATATGAGTAGTACTTCTGATCTAAGAGCTACTTAGAGACACGACAGGGAGTGTTATCTACCAAGAAGAGTGGGGGGGGGAGCACTTTACCTTGCCTCAATTGCCCAAATTGTTCTGCCATCATAAAAAGGTAGGATACAATGTAAACACCCTACTAAGTGATATCCATACGCATTAGAAGGATAATACACCTGTAACAACAACTAATGTAAATACATACTGAAAATGCCATGTGCAAAATTTATGTTGGACATACTTCTAGGGCAAAAAGCCCAATAAGAATTAACTAACCATAAGTCACATATTCTTTATATCACACCAAAATACATGACAAGGCCATCAAACTGATACAACAACAACAAAAAAACAATAACGTTGTAGACACCATCGCCAAACACAACATTTATAGAATGTGGTCATAATGTAACGATCTTAGATGGCACATAGTTGAACATAATTGAGCCAATGCGAAAATATCAATATCACACGACAGAGCTTACTTCATAAGAGGTTAAAGGATTAATAGGCTATAGGGGGGGGAAAAAAAAAAAGCGCCTTAGCCCAATGGGACTAAATGAGAGTTTAGATTGGAGCGCTTTTTATAATGAGAACATTTCTATGTATTAAACCTTTCTACAGGATTAGTTGCAATAGGAATGAATAGCACATAAGCCATAGCTTTATCCTAGTTATATACATAGTAGTAATACCGGTAAAAGCAAGATAATTAAACAATCAGGCGTATAAGGGTTAATGCGAGCGAGACGATAGTATTTCTCCCGCCCGTACCTAATTGCAGGCAGCTTGAACCAAGGGGGGAGGTCCCCGAAACGTCGCGCATAGGCGCAGAGCCCTACCATTCCTGTTTTACTAGAGTGCGAGTGTATTTCTGAGAGATCTGAGGATCCAGAAGGAGCCCAAGCGGCTCTGCTAGAGCATTTTCCATACTGATCAGCATACCGTGATTTGCCACATTACCCTCCGAAGGAAATCAGAAGTGTTTTTCGGTTTCAGGATTTGTAATTAGGTTGGCAGTTAATCTCAGATATACGTAATTGGGCTCTTTGTTGCTAACATTCGTAGCCACTTGCAATGTGGCTACAGAAAATTTTTGTCGATGTTTTCAAATACCAGAAATCTCATACAGAAAAAATCTTTATGCATAATCCACATTTGTGTTTATCCTGACTTTTGGTTATACTGATTGTTGGGGTCCACCAGTGGAGTTAATTCTTGGGGCCCACCAGTGGAATTTCATTCTAGGACCCCACCACTGAAAGCTATTTGACATTGCTTGTATCATATATCATTTCAGACTGGGTGCATAGGGCCCACCAGTGGAATTTGTTTCTGGGGCACACCAGTGGAGTTGATTTTTGGGGGCCCACCAGTGGAGTTGATTCTTGGGGGCCCACCAGTGGAGTTGATTCTTGGGGGCTCACCAGTGGAGCAGATTTTTGGGGCCCACCAGTGGAGATGATTCTTGGGGCCCAAAAGTGGAGTTTATTCTTGAGACTTACCAGTGGAGATGAAACCATCAGCTAACTTTTGCAAAAGAAAAAACGATTTTATAATAATGGATTATTTAGTCTAGTGTCTATCACTCGCTTCCTTCATAAATACACTGTCGGCTGTCAGTGAATATTTGTTGCACAATGTGTCTAGTGCTTTTGACAGATCTATAATTAAAGTTATATCTTAACAATTTCAATATGGGGGATAGTTGGGAAATTTGATGATTTGTATTTTCCCTCAAAATTTTTCACAGTGGAAATAATAAAATAATAAAAGGTATATACAAGAAATGAATTGGCCGTGGGTGGAAAAGTAATTTCCGTCATGTTACCTTAACAGTCAAAGAAATATGTGGTATAAAGAAAGACATCCAGTGTGGTTGGATTCCGCCTTGGGCTGCTTTTCAGAGAGAAAGGCAGAGAAAGAATGGCAAGAGTCATGTATAGTAGCTGTAGGGTGGAGGCCCCAAAGATCAACCGCACTGGAGAGTTCCAAGAGTCAACTCCATTGGTGGGCCCCAAGAATCATGTCCATTGGTGGGCCCCAATAAACATATTCCACTGTGGCCCAAGAATCAACTCCACTGGTGGGCCCCAGGACTCAACTCCACATGGTGGGCCCGAAATTCAGCTCATTGGTGAGCCAAATAATCATCGTCCATGCTGTCCCAAAGACTTTTGTTTGATACTGGTTAAATTGCATCAAGAGAATTAGAGTGGGAGAACATTCCTTGACCAGAATAATGGGGGCTGTACTGTGTATGGGGTAAGCTTTCTGACTGCAGGAGCAGGATTGTGGAAATGTGGAGTTGGGCTCATATTCCCGGAGAACAAATTAGATGTCCCTCCCATATAAGTCATTTCTACTGCCCCCTTACCCTGGGCGATATCCTCTACACTGAGACCCCTATGTGAGGTGACTTAACATTTATTAGCATCTGTAGCATCTTGGCTGATTCCTTATTGCTATTGTTGGACATGGTTTTGGGACATGGATGTTGCTACTTCTTCCTCCATTTCTCCAGCTCTTGGCCCGGTTCAGGCTCAGGAGTGTGAGTGGCCATCCTGTCCTTCCAGGACAATAAGACTAAGGAATACTGTGTGTAGAGGGCAGCATAGTCGTGGTTCCAGCACTGTTGCTTCTCCTTGTCCTGTTGTAGCCAGTGATTCTTGTGGGTTTCATGCCATGGAGTTTGGTTCCTCTCCCTCCCACTTCCTAAAGGTGATCTGAATTGGCTCCTCCAGTCTCTTGCTTCCAGGGTCTGCACTTCCCTTTTCCATCAACTCAAACTACTGTATTGGAGGCCTCTAGTGGGGCTGAGATTTCAGACACCGCACTCAGTATTGCACTGGTTGTTCCCCTACCTACCGAGTCAGTCACCTCTACCCTTGGACTGTCTTTGGTGCCCCTTGTTTCTGAAGGGGATCTCCTCTTCCATAATCTTGCCCCTTCCACTCTCAGATCAGCCAAGGTCAGGTGAGCAATTGGCCACTTTTCTGCATCCAGTATCTACTGTCGATCATCATAGGTTCCAGTTCATTCGGCTCCTTTAAGTGTTATTCAGCATCATCACACTATGGCCAGATACTCCCATTGCAGGTCCTGTCATTATTCTCAGGAGCTTGAAGAGACCCTCAAGATGGAAATCCCCTTCCTACAGAAAAGAAGTGGTGCAGGTCTATAAGTTCCCTCTTCTGTGACCAATGGTGCTGAGTGCTCTTTTTTCTGGGCATGGGAGACTTTGTGGGTCTGTAACTAGAGATGGGCTAATTTCTCAAAATTCGGTTCACTCACTTCGCCGAATTTCCCGACAAAAAATAACTTCGTTCCGAATTACTTCAGACAATCACATTAAAAAACAGCTATTTCCAGGCTGCACAGAGCTGCAGGGTTCCTTAGAACGATTGTGCCCCAAGTCTTAACTATGCAGAGGGCTCTTGGTTTGGTCTTCATCACAATGTGTGTTTTTAAGTATGACACTCACATGACTGCCGCCGCTCTTAGAATCCTTCACTAAAAATTCCCTGGGCACTTAAGACGCAAAATTCTGGAGGTGGAAAACTGGAGTAGGCCACAGAGTGCACAATGACAGATAGTGGAGGAGACGGCGGTCCAGCAGCATGATTCAGACAGTGCCACAATCACATACTGGAGGTGGAAAAAACAGGAGTGTAAGGCACAAATAGGCACAATGAAACAATAAGTGAAGGTGACGGCGCAGCAGCAGGAGGTCAGACAGAGTGGGCACAATCACATATCTGGAGGTGGCAAAAACAGGAATAGGCCACAAGATGGCACAATGACAAACAGTGTCTAGGACCTCCCGGCAGCATGCCACAGCAGCAGCAGAGGGTACAGACAGTGGCACAATCACATTCTGAGGTGGCAAAAACAGGATAGCCCACAGAGTAGGCACAATGAACAGAGAGTGGAGGTGACGGCGACAGCATTAATAAAGGTAGACAGTGGCACAAATGACACATTCTGGATGTGAGCAAAAACAGAAAAGGCCACAGATGTGGCACAATGAACACAGTGTCTAGTCCAAGTGCAGCAGCCACATCAAGCAGCATGAGGTCAGACAGTTGGCACAATCACATTCTGGAGTGGCAAAAACAGGATGTAGGCCCACAGAGGGCACAATGACAGAGGAGTGGAGTTGACGCGGCAGGAGCAACCATGCATGAGGTCAGAGAGTGCACAATGACACAGTGTGGGATGTCACAGCACCAGCAACGAGCAGCATTGAGGTGCATAAAGTTGGCAACAATGCCAGAGTGTGGAGGTGGGTGATGCAATACCATCCGCTGGTAAAATGGTTGAGGCAGATGATAAACTGATCAGCAGATGTGTTGGCCAATCAGAGGCAGGTGGCGGTCATCCAGAATAGTGCAGAAGCAGTGTAGTTTTGAACCCATGACTCCTTTTCTCACAGTTTTTGGGTGAGGCGTCAATGGCTGAATGTAGTCCCCTGACGCCTAAGGCAATTGTGTGTGTGGAAATACCTGGCCATGATCAACGCCTGATTCATCTTGACAATGGTCATGGGATGTTCCACATTTCCCGTGGACAACAGCGGGTTTCTCCCTTGTGGTAACTGATGGCCCCCCGCCGCACTGAACACCCTCTCTGATGCCACACATAATGGCTAAGGCAGAACAAGCTCACCACTGCAAAACATCGGCAAGTCGGCCGACAACACATCCAGCTTCGCAGCCCAGGTAGTCCAGCGGATCTTCTAACTGGGGTGAGGCAGATGTGCTGTCCAAGTAGACACCACCTGTTTGGTTCATGGGTCTGCTACCAGGTAGTTCACAGTGGTCCCGCAGCCCTTCGCCCGGCTGCGGGCGCACTACTGGCGGCCACCCGCCGGGGTCCGCGGCCCCTGCCGGTCCCGCTGGTCGGTCCCGGCAGGCCCGCTTACCTCTCCCCAGCGCGTCCCGCGTTCCTCGCCGTTTCTCCTGGCCGTGGCCGAGTGCGCATGCCCGTGCCTTAGTTGCCGCCCGCCGGCTCTCCGGATTTAAAGGGGCAGTCGCCCATTATTGAGTTAAGGCAGCAGTGTACCCTATTTAACCCCCTATCCTTCCGGGTCACCTTTGCCGATCTTTCAGTGCGTTAACTTACTGCCTTCAGAGAAAGCTTCATCTGCCTGTATCCTGTCTAACCGTGTAACGAACCGTCTTCGCTCTGTTCCTTGGACCACGAACCCATTGCCGCCTGCCCTCCTCTTGCTGGGTCCCCGACTTCCGCCTACGACTCACACGATTTTAGTACCACTGTCACTGCCTTAGGCTGCCACCGCAAGCAAGTCACGCCAGTGGGGGACGACCTGGTAGTTCTCCCGCCGCAGCAAGTCCAACCCGCTTTCGGCGGGCTCTGGTGAAAACCGGGTTTCTACTTAGATCCGTCCCCTGGAACGGCTTCACCATCGTTTGCGGTGGTCCAGCGGGTTCCACCACCCCCGGACGGGTTCCTTGGGCCCCAGCGGCAAGAGGAACAAAGCCGGAAAGTAAAACTCGCTTGGGGCCCCCCCCGTCGCCTCCCTGGTCCGGTTTTCAAAGACCCGCTGTCATTTCCCATTCCCCCCAGTGTGCCCCCTGCTGGGGACCGGGCCACGCCGCGGGCTGCCCCCGCGGGCGGGTTTGTGCCTTTACTTGCGCCCGGTTTCCCCTTTTCCCAAAGGGGCCGTCGACCCCGCGGCGGGGAAAAGCCGCCCTTAGGTTTTGGGGAGGGCCCTTTTAAAAACCCTTCCTCTCCCCTCACTTTGGGGGTTGGTCTCGTTCTGGGCCCTCATTTTCGGGTACCGCCTTTCTGGTTCTGGCCCGCCGGAACATTCCGCCCCCCCGGGGTTTGTTCCCCAGATTCCCTTTCGGTCCCGTTGGAAAACCCCCCGGTGTTCCCCGGTGGTGGCGAGTTTTTGGAGGCCATTCGGCCGTAAAAACCATTGTCCCTCCTAGGGGTTTTCCCAAAAGGGGAAGTTCCTTCTATGTTCCCCGGTCCCCGGTCCTTTGGGTTTCTGTGGCTGAAACTCAATGCCCACCCTAAAATGGGGCCCCGGGGGGTTCTCCTGGGGCCCCAAACCCCCCAGATTCGCTGTCCCCTAGTTCCCGGGCCAGTCCGGGATTCCACTCATCAGTTTAGGGCCCCCCGGTTTCCCCAAGTTTCGGGACTCGTGGACCTTTTTCGGAGGAAAAAAGGCCCCTCTTCCCTCTTTGCCCAGGGCTGCCCCAGGGGACCCCCCTTGGGGGGGCCGGGGTCCTCGGGGCAGTTTTTTCCTTTTTGCCGCCAGGCCGGCCAGGGGATATTCCTTTAAACCTCCCCAAAAGGGTTTTACGAAAAGCCCCTCTCCCCGCTAAAAGCCGGGTTTTTTTCGCGAAGGGGAAAAGGGGGGTTTCTCCCCGCCTTCCCTCGCCGGGGTTGCCCCGATTCCGTAAAAAACCCGGGTCCCGGCCAAATTTAACGGAAAATCTTTGGGCCCCTTTAAAGGGACCAAAGGTGTTTCCCCCCCAAAAAGGACCTGGCGGGGCCCCTATAACTTCCCCCAAACCCCTTTGAGGGAGTAGTGGAAGACTGGTTCAATACCCGGAGGGGCCTTTTTGAGTATCGGGTAATCCTTTCGGGCTGTGAATGCCCCCGCGGTCTTTCAAATTCGTAACGAATCTTCGGGGCCTGCCTTACCCTGTGTCACGTTTTTTTTGGAAACCCCGACACCGGTTTTTCTCCCCTGACCCCACCCACTATTATTGCCTGCCCTGCAACGCCTTCGCACAACCGCCCGTACGCCAAATTGGGAAAAGTTTTGGTTTCCACCAAACCAGTTCCCTTTTCCCCGGGTTAAATGTCTCCGCCGAGGTCTACAAGGATCCCAAAAGCTGTCCCCTACCCTTTGCAAGGGGCCCACACCTTTTGGACTTCACCCATTAAACTTTTTTGGGCTTTGGAATTATTTGGGACAGTTTTTACCTATTTCTCTACTTGGTGGCTCCTATTGTGGCCCTACCGGGGAAAAAGGTAATCCCAAATGTTGGCCCCGGCGGCCGAAAAGAGTTCCAGATTTAAAGTGGGCCTTTCTTCCGCCCATTTTGTCCCCCACCCTGAGAAGCCTTTCCTTGGAGGTGGATGCCTCTTCGGGGGGCCGGAGTTATCCTTATAAAGGGCCCCAACGGGGAAAACTCCCACCTCGGCTTCTTCTCAAAACCCCTTTTTCGGGGGAGGGGAAAATGCTTTTGGGGACCGAGAATTACTCCAAAATCAAGAGGGCCCCTGGAAGATGGCGGCATCTTCTAGAGGGAGCTCGTCATCTTTTCGAGGTATTTACGGATCACAAAAACTTCAGTATCTCCGTGGGCCCCGGCCCCCTAAATCCCGGCAAGCAGGTGGTCTCTTTTTTTTTAGATTTGACTTCCGGACCCTTTTTTCGCCCTGCTAAAAAAAGAAATCAGGGCGATGCTCCCCTTTTTCCCGCGCATCTGACGTCACTGGAGGACCCGCAGCCCCAACACTATACCTCGGAAGCCCGATCCCAGCAGCACCTGTCCTCCTTCGGCAGATACCCCGGGAAAAGACCTCGTTGGCCATCTCTGCGCAAGAGAATCCTAATTGGGGACATGCCGTTTTGGCGGGGCATGGGGGCCCCCAGATCGTTCCAATTTATCTCTCTTTTACTGGGGGCCAGGGCTGGCTAAAATATAGGACTTCGTGGATCCCGTGCCCCCTTGTGCCCGGGAAAAAGGTGCCCCGCCCCCCGGCCCCTCCGGGCTGCTGCTACCCCCCCCAGTACTCCCTGGTCCCATGTGGGGGATGGAATTTTTCACCGACCCTTTCCCTCCTCTTGGGTAACACCGTGATTGGGTCATTACGGATAGGTTTTCGAAGTGCACATTTGTCCACTGCCAGGGTTTCCTTCCAAACCCCGTTTGCCTCCCTGTTCTTTGTCCATTTTCCGCCTGCAGGCCTCCCCCGCAATCGTCTTGTCGTGGGGTGAGTTCGTGTCCCGTTCTGGCGCGACTCGCTCCCGTTGCAGTGAAGTTAAAATTTTTTTCATCCACCATCCGCAATTAAGGGCAGGTAGAAGGGCAATCAAAATTCTGGGGAGTTACTTACGAAATTTTTTTTTCTGCTCGCCAGGATGATTGGGCCCACCCCCTACCCGGGCCGAATTCTCTACAACTCCTGGATTCCGGGGGCTTGGGGCGTCTCCCTTTTTTGTTGTAATGGTCGGGATCCCCCGCCCCCCTCTCCCTCTGCCCTCCTCCCCGGGTGCCCTTAGTGCCTTGGTCCCCGATTTTTTGGCATTGGGGGGCAGACTCGTCATCCCCGCAGCGTGCTGTGCCGTAGAAGGCCCAGGGGGCAGAAAGAGGAGACCAGCTCCAATCTTTCTCCCGGAGCAAAGTTGGCTGTCCGAAAATATGTCAGGTTGAAAATCCCCAGCTAAAGTGGGTCCCCGTTCCGGGGCCCCTTTTAAATCCTGAGCCTATTTAACCCCGTATCATATAAGCTCCGACTCCCCCCACCATGCGGGTCCCTAAATTTTTTTCACGTTCCCTCCCGAACCTGTCGTGTTGAACCGCTTCTCAGAAAATTTTCCCTCCCTTCCTGAGTCTGTAGCCCCCCAACATATTTGCGGTCAAAGAGATCTTGGGGATGAGGTCGGTTAGGGGTAAAAGCAATTCTTGGGTTTATTGGGGGGGTTCGGGCCGGAGGAGAGATATGGGAACCTAGGGAAAACACCCGGACCGCGGTCTCATATTGCGGTTTTTCCCAACCAGAAAGAGGGGGAGGGCCCGGGGGGGGGGGGTACTGTCAGAGTGGTCCCCCAGCCCCCCCGGGTGCGGGCGCACTGTGCGGCACCGCCGGGGGTCCGGGCCCTGCCGGTCCCGGGGTCGGGGCCCCGGCTGCCCGTTACCTCCCGCGCTCCCCGGCCCCCCGCTCTCCCCGGCCCGGCCCCGGGGGGTTGCCTTGGGGCCCCCCGCGCCGGCTCCCAGGATTTAAAGGGGCTTTCCCCCTTATTGGTTAAGGCTGAGGTGACCCTATTTAACCCCCTTCCTTCCGGGTCACCTTTGCCGGATTTTTAGGCGTTACTGCCCTTTAGAGAAAGCTTCTTTTGCCTTTATCCCCGTCTCCCTGTACCCAACCCTCTTCGCTCGTGTCTTTCCACGAAACCATTGCCGCCTGCCCCGCCCCCTTGCCTGTCCCCGCTTCGCCTACGTTCCGATTTTTACCCCGCAGCCCCTTTGGTGCCCCCCGCAGCAAGTCCGCCAGTGGGACGACCGGGTTTCCGCCGCGCAAAACCATCCCCTTTGCGGCGGGCTCTGGTGAAACCGGGGTTTCTTAGATTCCTCCCCCGGGCGGCTTCACCTCGCTTCGGGGTCCAGCGGATCCACTACCTGCATTCGTTTAAAAGGGCCCCCCTGCTGGCGCTGCCCCCTCACTAGGCGGGGGAAAGGGAAACTGCTCATCAGTGACTCCGACTTTGGTTTCTGTGAGGGGGCTGGTACTGCTCCGACCCCCCCCCCCCTTCACCCAGCAGCCCCGGCAGTATTTCTGAGGGTGAAAAAACCCCCCCGGTCAGACCGTCAGGGAGGGGATTTCCGCCATTAGCGGGCCCAATGTTCGGGGGATTTCCCTAAGATTTTATTTGTCCTCCCCTCTCAATAGTGGGAAAAAAGGGTCCCCTTTTGGACCGGTAGCGGGGCCAATAGGGGGAGGCCAGAAGTCACCCTCTGCCGGATCTGATTTTGGTGCACTACCAGGAAAAACGCTGTGCGGGCCTTTGCACAATGGGCTCTTTAGGGGGTCCCCCCTCCATCTCCAGTATATGCCACGGGGTTGCGGGGCATTGCCCGCTTCCTCTCTCCATCTACCCCCTAGTGTCCTCCTCTCTGTCACCCGGGTAGAAAAGCACTTATTTTACCAGACAAAGTTTTTGCTCCCCAAAGTCCTCCCCCCCCCTCCTTTCAGTCCCCAACCCACAGTGGCCGCGAGATTTTTGTCGAATGTCCCAGTCCCCTGCCCCACGATTTTTTCACATCTTTCCAGGACATTAGCATGGAATGCGTTATTCATCCCATAGTTGGGGACGAAAAATAACTGGCCTCCCCTCGAAGGGCCCCAACAAAGCCGGTGTCCCCATGAGCTGCCCCTGGCTGACACAAAAGTTACACAGGGGGTACTCCTGTCCCCCTGGATCACAAAAAATCGTTTTAAAGGCCTTTCCTGTTATACAGTTGTCCAAATGTGCAGGCGGAATTCCCAAAGGGTGGAAACATCGCATAAGAGTGTGTTTGGGGGGGCCTTTTTGCCACGCAATGAAGAGGGTGTTCCCGGCTTTGTGGAAAGGATGAAGGCATGCAATTTACTGGCCCCTTTTCAGAAATTTTGAAGATCGGTAGAAGACTTCGGAACCTTTTCAAAACCCGATTTAACCGTGCCCTGAGGGGCTTTTACCATCCCTCCCGGTGCAGCGCAGACACCCTGTTTCTCCCCCTTGTCCCCCACCCTGGGTTCCCAAATTTTCGTTGGCTCGGAGAAAGCCACAACGATTTCTTGCTCATGATGCGGGGCAGTTCCTCCCCTGGTGACTTCGTCGCCGAGGGAAGCCAGGGTAGAACTGGTGACACCCCTTTGCCCTAACCCTGTGGGATGTGGGGGAGTCTTGTGGGGGGGAGATGGGGTGGTGGTGGAGGGGGGGGACATTGGCGAAAGGGGCCCAGTTTGACAGGGAGGAGGAAAAGGGGTCTCCCGTCCAAATTGTTGGTGTGCCTGGGGAGAAAACACATTCACCCCGTGGGCCGAAGGACATGT
This sequence comes from Phyllomedusa bahiana, assembly GCA_025379985.1. NCBI lineage: Eukaryota > Metazoa > Chordata > Amphibia > Anura > Hylidae > Phyllomedusa > Phyllomedusa bahiana. Next base: position 42,171 of record JAODAL010014304.1, on the reverse strand, counting down.
ATGGCCCACGAGTTACAGCTCCCGACGTCCGTTGCCGTGCACCTTGGAAAAAACCCATAAATCAGGAATGGCCCACCTTCTGTTCTAATATTTTTGAAGTGGGTTCTGCCCTTTTTTGGAAATGAAATTCGGCTTTGGGAAATCTCCCCCTGGCTCGGCAAAGCATTAGATCTCTGAACGGTGCAGAGTCCACCATTTGGAAAGGAAGGACTGCAGTACCAACAACTTGGAACAGGAGCACGGTCAGCAACTGCACCTTGGATGGTTGGAGCATACTGTTGTCTCTTTGCAATCGCTCGCTGAACGACTGCTGGCGCCATGAGTAGCGAGGAGCAGGACCCATCTGGACCAGGAGATGATGTCAAAGAGAAACAGCTCCCTCTGCAGAGGGGGGTGGAGCCTTGATGGCTGCAATGGCATGCGTGCCATGGGCGTTGCTGCTGCTGTGCTGCGGGCGGCAGGTTTGGACCCCCAAACATCTGACCCAAAGTTTCTCCCCCAGGCCACCGATGGTGACGCTGCATGTGTTGACGCAGGGCCGTGGTCCCAATGTTAGCTCCCGGGCCCCACGCTTCATTTCTGCCCACAGATTCTGCATATACCCATATTCGGCTCCTCCGGTGTCTTAGCAAAGAACTTCCACACCGCCGAGTATCGGATTTTACCGCCAATGCTCCGCATGACTACTACCGCCGCTGCCTCGGTGAGCCCCTGTGCCGCTACTTTCTTGGACCTGCAAAGGGGTTTTTTACCCCGTGGCCGCTTTTGGGTCCGACCTCACACTGCTGCTAAACCCCGCTGACTCACGGCCACAAACCCACTTGCTGGCTGCGCCGCTGCCTGACGCGCAAGGGTGACGCCCTTTTTTCCTGACGATGATGAAGCCTTGCCTTTACCCGGCTCCCAAGTGCGGTCGGCTACATCATTTATCTATTTGTGTTTCATCGTCACTGCTGTCCTCCCTCACCGGTCTTGGTATGCAGAGGCTGACCCCTCACAACATGACCTCCCTTGCCCCTCTCAAACTTTTATACTTTGCCCTCTACTGCAAGAAGCAGGGGATTTTTGGCCCCATTTCTTCGCTGCCAAGTAGCTGCTGACTGCCTCCTCAATTGTTCATCCTCGCTATATAGTGGCGCTGAGCCCCGACCACATAGTAGATCTCTGGCTGAGGGAACGGGTGGGGCAGAGGCGGGTTTAAGACGGGTGAGGGCCGTGACCCGCTCCCGGGCCATGCCAACTAAGGGTTGTGTCTGACGTTCCCCACCGACTCTTGGCTGGGGTTGTCATCTTTGGAGGGAAATGGATGACCTTTGTCAAACCCAAACAAGAACCCTTGGGTTGCTGGGCAGCACACGGGGCCCCTAGATGACAAAGGCAGTTTGGCCTTACGAGTGCCCTGCTGCGACGTCCCCTTGTGTGTGCGACCTGGGGCCTGTCCAGGAATGTTTGTGCCTCGCCTCCAGGTGAAGAGCTGCCACCTCTCTGTTACATACTGTTTGTTAAAAATTTGTACAGCACTTTTTGATAAGTATCTGTTTTAATATCACACCCGGTATTTGACTACAAATGAACCCATAAAAAGCTTGGGTAACCCTTTGGATTAAATTGCGCCCCAAAAAGGGCAGGAAAAAAAATTTGTATTTGCCTTTTAAAAAACGCTGTGTATTTTATGAAAAAAAAAGCACAAAAGGGTTTAAATTTAACCCTTTTGGTTATAATTTGTAAAAATTTTCTTTTGGGCGGTGAAAAACAAATTTTCTTTTACTGAGAAACAACTGCAAACAATGCTTAATTTAAACCCCTGGATGAAAATTGCGAAAAAAGAATTAGCAACCAAAAACTAATAGCTTTTTAGCGTGTTACATTGCGTGTTTTTTACGCTACACAACAAGGAAAAAAATTTTAATTAAAATTCCCCTTGTGAATTAGACAGGAAAAAAATTTTTTTTTTGGGGGGAAAAAGCGGGTTTTTTTTTGTCACCAAGCACAAAAAAAACGCTTAAAAAACCCGGAGTAAATTGCGCAAAAGAAATTTAGAGCCAAAAATGAAGTGGTATTTGTATTTTAAAAAGCTGTTTCTTTTTTAAAGAAAACAACAGAACTGGCTTAGAGCCCCTTGGTATTCAATTGCTGTGAGCAGATAGCATTAAAATGTATATCAGCTGCACTGGACCACATGGATTCATTCAATACCCCAAAAATCAGAAAATAGAACTTTAAGAGAAGCAGTCTCTGAACAAATGAGACACCCCCCAGAAATCGCTGTATAAAAAAATCAGTTTTCAGTAAAGCTATCGCCCCGGCAGACCTTTCCCTGATCAGTACAGTGAAGGAATTTGGGGTCCCGGGTGTGCCCGGGCTTATATAGTGCGGGACGTACAGAATCCCCCGGGTCTCTATTGGGGTTCACCCCTGCACTGTCATGCAGCTATGCCCTTCTTCCTCCCCAAATGCTTTTCCCCATGTAAGCCATGTCTCGCAGCCATTTTATCAATAAAAGCACGCTTCGTTCACCCCCAAGTACCCCAAATTCGACTTCGTTTTGAACGAATTTTTTTGAAATTCTAAAAGAATTCCACTTCTTAGAACAATTTTGCCCTCTTTCTGTAAAGGGGGAGCTGATTGGTGTTTTGAAATATAAATTTTATCCTAATATTCAGGATTTGCTTTCCCACCCGACCTCTAAGGAGGTCTTTTCTGCAGGATCGGTCTGCGGGGCCTTTTTACAAAAAAGGGATCTAGAACAAAAAGCCCGAGAGAGGAATTCCCCTTTTTCTTTAGTTGGGAAATGAGGACCCATGGAGGGGGCCTGGGGCATGGAGGGGGCATGTGGGAAAAAGCACCTCAATACAAACTGTCTCTTTCGTTGTAGGGGTTCCCAGTACAGGGGGGGCTGTGTTCTCCCTTCCCTCTTGGGGGTTCCCCAGTACAGGGGGCGCTGTGTTCTCCCTTCTGTTCTATGGAATTCCCAGTACAGGGGGGGGCTGTGTTCCCATTTTTGTTCTATGGAAGTTCCCCGGGACAGGGGAGCGCTGTTTTCCATTCTCCTCTAAGGGTTTCCCCGTACAGGGGGGGCTGTGTTTTCCATTCTGTTTTTTGGGAAGTTCCCCTACGGGGAGTGCTGTATTTCCTTTTTCCTTTTGGGGAAGTTCCCAGTACGGGGGTTTGCACTGTGTTCTCCATTCTCCTTATGGGAGTTCCCAGTCGGGGGAGCGCTTGTTTTCTCCATTCTGTTTTAGGAAATTTCCCCTGTACAAGGGAAAGCGCTGTGTTCCCCATTCCCCTCTATGGGATTTCCCCCGTTAAGGGGAGCATTTGTTTTCCCCTTTTGGGGTTCTTTGGGATTTCCCAAAGAAAGGGGGGTTGTGTTCTTTTTTCTGTTTAGGGGGTTTTCCCCGGTTTACGGGGGCACTGGGGTTTCTATTCAAATTCTAGGGGAGTTCCTTTAAAGGGGGAGTACTTTTGTTCTCCATTCTGTGCTAAGGAGTTCCTAGTACGGGGGAGCACTTTTTCTCCATTCGGTTTTTAGGGGTTCCCTAGAAAGGGGAAAGCACTGTGTTCTCCATTCTCCTCTATGGGATTTCCACTGCAGCCAGCAAATAAATTGGAAGCAGCAGTGAAGCGGGTGCAGGAGTATTGGAGAACAGGGGAGATGTCGAAGTGATACGCTCCCTGCTCTCTCTGAAGGGCGGGATGTTCAGCAGGCAGAGCGGCAGAGGTGTTGGGAGGTACAAAGGAACTGTCGGTGGTCCCGCTCACAGTGTGAGTATTTTAGGCAGTTTCGGGCATAGTAATGTAATGGCTGACAGGTCAGGGGGATTAGAGGTAATGAGCAGCTATGAAGTGACTGACAGGGAAGGAGTATTTGTGGCTAAATGCAACCATGGGGATACGGTCATTGACAGGGCAGGAGCATTGGGGGCTGTGTGTTGCAGTGGGGATGCGAGCGGACTGCACAGTTCAGTGGCTCGTGCTCTCCCTGCAGCTGCTACCGCTACCAGCCAGCCCATCCCAGCCCAGGTCTCAACTAGAGATGAGAGAACAGTAAAATGTTTGAGTTCGAGTCGAATTGCGAACAGTAGTGGTGATCGGTTCGAGGTTCAAGTTGAACTCGAACCCCATTAAAATCATAGGTAGAAGATATTCAGGTTAATTTTTATACCTATACAGGTGAGGAGAAGATGGAATTACCATCCATAACAGTAACCTGAATACGTGGAACAACTTAGTGAAGACAATTTGGCTCTAAGAGTCACAGAGAAAAATTCACAGGCTAAAAAATTTCATTTCCTTTCAATGGCTAACTGAAAAAGAGGGAGGACAGCTTGCAAGCAGGGGCATAGCCAATGGAAGTGCAGCAGTAGCAGCTGCTATGGGGCCCTGCATCCTGAGGGGCCCAAAAGCCCCTTTGACACCGGTATTGGAAATGTCACATGGTAACTGGCAGGAGCCCCATTTCCCTTTTTTCACCAGGGCCCAAGAACTTCAAGTTATGCCACTGCTTGCAAGCTTTGTACATGTGATATATGTGGTGGCGCCAACAGGGAACACGGAGGTTCAGCCGGCAGGGGCGTAGTTATACGGGGTGCAGCAGTAAAAGCCGCTATGTCAGTATGTCAGTAACAGCCACTCGGTCAGCTCATAGCATCACACGGCTTTCATTACCACCTGTATGCTGACGATACCCAAACTCTACATCTCTGGCCAGAAAGTCACTTCTTACTTCCGGATCCCTGACTGTCTGTTCTCCATTTCCTCCTTCTTCTTCCCTCACGTCTCCTAAAATAAATGTGAAGAAAACAGGGAATTTATTATCTTTCCACCGTTTCCAAGCTTACCCCTGCCCCTGATCTCTCTATTTCAGGGTTAACAGCTTGTACACTCTCACTGATCCCGCAGTCAAGCTGCTTGGGGGTAATCCTAGACTCACTCTATCTTTCAAAACCACACATTCCCAAAACCCTCACCTCTGCCTGCCGCCTCCACCTGAAAAATCTCTCGCCCCGCTCATTCCTTTAAACTTATGACACTACAAAAAATGCTGGTCCATGGGCCCCTTGTCAATTTCCCGCCTAGACTACTTTCAAAACATCCTTCTCTGTGGCCTCCCGGCTAGCACCCTCGCTCCTCCAATCCATCCTTAACTCTGCTGCCCGTCTTTTCCAACCCTCTCTCCCGCTACTTTCCCCTGCCTCTCCCCTCTGCACAATCCCTTCACTGGCTTCCCATTGCCAAGCCGAATTCTTTTCAAGCTACTAACCCTGCCTACAAGGCTCTCCATGACCTCTTTCCCCTCCATACTCTCTGCCTAATTTCCCAAAAATTTTCCCTCACGCACTCTCCGCTCCTCCAGGACTTCTCCTCTGCTCCCTCTATCAGCTCCTCACACAACCATCTCCTGACTTCTCCGTGCTTCACTAAAATCTGGAATCTCACTGCCCCCACCACATCAGACTCTCCTCCACTTTCCCAGATTCAAAAGGGAACCAGAAAACCCATTTCTTCAGGTTGCCTATAAACCTACACTAACCTTGTTGTCAAATACCCTTTCCCCCACAAACATGTCTGCCCCTCAAACCCCCTGTCTCTTTCCCCCCTCCTTGTAGATTGTAAGCCCTCACAGGTAGGGTCCTCTCTCCCTCTGTCATGCCAATTGTCATTAATCACTTATCACTGTACATATTTGACTTATGTTATGTATGTAACCCACCTCGAATGTTCAGCTCCCTGTAATCAATGGTGCTTTAAAATAAATAATAATAATAATAATGTAGCCCTGCATCCTTCTCCTCCTCTGAGGGCATCAGCGAATGGGCGTCAGAGCAGATAAAATCATTCTCTTTGGCCTCTTGATCTGTGATCAAACAGCTCTTCAGAATATGGATTATTTGGAGTAGTCTGTATATTGGGTTGTGACATTCAGCCCGTGTTTGCTTCAGGTTGGACTGATGATGATGATGACATTTGTGGCTGTGACTGAGAGGAAGAGGAGGTAAAACTGCTGGATGCAGGGTCTGATAAACCCTGGAAAAAAACAGATTGGGCGGGTGTTATTTAAAGAGACAACCCCGGGAACCGACAAACGATGACAGGCCTGACGGTCCCGAGACTGGGTGTGTGTTCACTTGTGCTTGTTTCCGGGGAGCCCCTGGAAGGAGTGCCTTCTCTCATACCTCTGTCTCCACTTCCTATGTCCCTCCTTGCTCTCTTACCACCTCTAGTTCATTGCATGTTCAAAAGCTAAATATTATAGCTCTGCACGTGGCATAAGATATATGTAATAAAAAAGAGAGAATTGTATGTAGATGTGGATCACAATATCGCACTGGTATATTTCAGCATTATGTGGACTTAAAATCTGTTAATATTACACTTTTTGGCATTGAGTAGGATTCAGCAACAGAGAGCTCAATTTCCTGGATATATATCTGTATGACAATAACACACGGTATATTGGAAAGGTATTTTACCCCCAAAACTGCCAAAAATGAACTTTTCTCCACTCAGTATAATTTTCCCCAACCAACCACTATTTAGAATATATTTCTTTGTATAGGAGAATTGGAGACGGTGTGTTATAAAATGATTTCACCCCAAATCTGCAAAAACTGAACTTTTGGGCACCGAGTATGATTTAGCAAATCCAAGCACTCTGTATAATATATATCCATGTATATGAGAGTTAGGCATTATGTGAGCCTGCAAATGTCACCAAATAACAGCTTCTGGGTGTGGGAAAGATGCAGCCGGCAATACCAAACTCCTTAACTATTGATGTCTATGGAGAGGAAAATGCTATCTAACTAAGTCTTGAATCCCTAAGTTTGCTGCACACCTCCCTCACTAACTACCTAACTAATCTAAATAGCAGCTTTTCCTGTCTAAAATTGCTAATAAAGAAATCTTGTGCCTCGATACAAGCAAGCAGACAGAGAACAGTCTGTACAGTACAGAGAGTGAGCTAAAAATGGCGTTCAGAACGCAATACAGTGAAATACATATAACATGGTCATGTGATTTTAGCAGCCAATGAGAGCCCTGCAGCTCAGCGATGATGTTTTTGACACTTCTCTGTTCTCTGCACTGATTGGATGGCCGCCAATAGTGCAGAAAGGTGATTGGATGGCGCCAAAAGTGCAGAAAGGCGCTGAAAACTTTTAAAATGGCGTGTCGAACTCCATGGCAAACTTGAACATTTGCTCAAAGAAACAGTAAAATTCAAGTTCGAGAAATTCGAGATGTTTGACTCGAACTTAACTTTTCTTGAACGGTTCGATCAACACTAGTCCAAACTTAGCTTGTCTCAGCCCAGGTCTCAGCTCAGCCTGTGCCATTCCAGCCTGTCTCAGCCTGGGTCCCAGTTAAACCTGGCTCAGTCCAACCTGTCTAGCCAATCCAACCTGTCCAGTGCGCCTAGCCAGTCCTGTCTGTCTGATCGTCCCAGCCAGCCATGAAAATCCAATATAGGTGGTCCTGTAAAAAAAAAACGGACAGCAGAGGGTCCAGCTGCAGCACCGCAGCCAAGAGGTTTAGAGGCAGAGACAATCAGGATGGTGGCAACTGTGGCAGAGACAACCAGAATGGCGGCAGTAGAGCCAGCCAGAGCATAGTGAGCGGAGATTCACACCCCGGTCCCAGCGGTGTTTCTGCAGCCAGCAAGTCATCCATGCCAGATAGATCCAGCCAAAATATTTTAAATAATGTTAAACGGGAGCAACAGGAAGGAGCTGTAAAACCAATGCTTTGTAGGAGGATGGGGTGTATGAACTTATCAAAAACTGGGGCTCAATAAAAAAAAGCAACTTACCAGCAGCTTTAGGATCCAGAATTGCTTTCTTCCTTAAGAAGTATGAGCAATACATTAACAAAATTGTGCTATTACAAAATAAATTAGACGACTTACAATTTAGAATAAAAAATGTGATGGCCAAAAAGAAAAAGGATCTAACTAGAGAAATTAAAAAAATAAGATCCAAGGTTAGAAGGTTAAAAATAAGGAAAACACTAATCTCTGATAATGGCGGGATGTTCAAAGAAAAATTAATGAATGATAAGAGATTTAAGGGAGCAAGTGGAGAGGAGGAGGAAGAGGGAATGGAGGCAGTAGAAGAGGGGAACAGTGCAGGCTTAGATTTTTCATGTATTCCCCCACAGGTAGATAATGGAATCCCCTGGCAGCAGGGGGTGGTAGCGGAGGAAATGAGTGATGCAGGTGACCAGGGAGGGGTGCTCATGGAAGAGAGAATGCAGTTGGAGTCTCCTGTCAACCTGTACAGCAGCTATGACCACAGGAACAATGATTGAAGATCCCCCAGGGATGCATTTGGCCGTGTCCGCCACCTGGAGTTTAAAAGTAGTTAGGTTTATAGCAGAGGCCTCCTTATTCCCCTTTACATCTTCTTCCATCACTTTGAAGTGGGGGACAGAGAGTAAAACATGGATAAATAGCTGGGACTGTCATATGAAGCTTCTCCATCACCTTCCACGGTCACAGATAGTGTTAGAAAATACTGAGCTTCAGTAAAAGTCAAATTTGACAAAAATCCATATACATTGATTTAGGTTGTAGTGAAGGAATTTTTGGTGAGAAACTGGAGTAAGGAATTTTTCACTGGGTTTGATTGGATTATCTTACCTGTTTCCTGGCTCTTTTGGTCCCGCGACACTGACGCACAGACGTCACTTCCATCCAATGTCACTTTTGTTACTTACGTGATGTTGGACCAGAAGTGATGCTGGATCATAGCTCCCTGGAACCAGAGGTTAACTCGTTCAAATCCATGTCCTACTCTATTCCAAATTTATTTTAAGCGTTATGGTTAGCATTAGGGTAAGAGTGAAAAACTTCAGGTTTGAGACGTCCTAAACCTAATTTTTTTTACAAGTTCGATTAACAGGGACAGATTGAGCAAAAACTAGTGGATATACAGCACCTTCAGCACCATATGGATATTTATGGTTACTATTCCAGTTTCCTATGAGAATGCATTATCAGCCATGTTGTAATTTACATGGACACCAAGGACCATATGTATGAAAACTGTTTAGATCTAAAACTCACTTTTTTTTACCATAGCAATCAATGGGCAAAAAAGTGAGTTTTATACCTATGTGACCCGGGGTAAGCTCTACTGTCACTGTTCTTATTAATTGTAAATTAGTTACTTCTCATTGGCCATTAGAGGGCGCCAAAAGTACCAGCACACAGCATGGTTGGTTGTACAGCACAGGACTAAAACAGTCAAACCTAGTGTTGTGCATGCTAGAAAAAGGGGAGGAGACAGAAGTTGCTGGAACACTGTTGGAGGAGTGGATTCTGGGTAGTTTAGGTCCTATGAGACAGAGTGAAGGACACAGAAGAAAGTAGAGCACCTGACAGTAAACACAGAGTCCTGTGTGTGCTGCAGCCATTGCACACCAGTGAAGAGAACAGCCAGCAATCACAGCTCAGGAGTGACAGGATATGACTGGTGAACCCTCAGGTATCTGTGAGCTTATTACCCCCCTGTTAGCAGTTAAACTGTGTGAATGCCAGGAGCCATTTGCATTGCTGTTATCATTGATGTTTACTGAAGTTACTGTATGGAGAATGGACTTGAATAAAGCCTGTTAAACTGCCCTACAGTGGAACCTGTTACCTTTGATGTGTGCTGTGAAGAGAATAATAACAAGGGCCCAACTCACTGCAAACCCCCCCAGTTCCCTCAGAATCCTAAAGAACTCTTCATACCCCACGCTGCAACCCTATCACAGTGGCGTGTGGATAACACCTAAACAGTTTTCATACATGTGGCCCAATGTTCATATCTTGTGTCGGGTTTCACTGCTCAGACACAGTCATCACCACAATCCAAATCAGTTAAGGAGAATCTGTGTCACAAAGCTTCCTTTATTATTCTGGTTGCTAAAAATTAGAGCCGAGCAATTCAAGCCAAAGCATTGATTTAATGATGAGGAAATAAACCAATACAGCAAACACAGCAGAAATAAGAGAAAAATACAGTAAATCTCAAAACATACAATAAAGAAATCAATAAGATACAATCATATAAAGGAAATTAACCCAAAATACAGCAAGATAAGCAATAGGATACAAGGAGGCTGGGTGTAGAACTGGCAAATTAACATGAAGTGGAACAATCTGCTCTTGGACTTTGGGAACAAATTATATGATCACAAATAGAAGAGCGACACACTGTGTAAGTCAGCAGATTGGGGGGACTGGTGGACAGCAACTCAACTTTATCAACCAATGTCAGGCTGCTCCTGCCAATGCAAAGAAAATCATGGAGGCACTAAAAGAGTAGTAGATGCACATGAGAAGAACATAGTCTCCTCTATTTAGGTTACTATTCACAGGCCAGATATAGAATACTTTCTACATTACCAGGCACTGTTTTATAAGGAGGACATAGCTGAGCTGGAGGAGCCCAAGGTCATAGAAAGAATGAGTAGTTTCCAGGAGAAAAGATACGACAAAGCTGCCAAACTAATTTTTAACAAGGGTCACACCTGCATTATGGTTGACCTCAAGGGTCCATTAGAGGGCTTTCAAGAGTGGACAGAGTGGCCAGCTAGGGCTGTTACAGCTGTGCCGACATCTGTGAGTTGCTGAACAGAGTGCTGTGAAGTTGCGTGCTGGAGCTTTGAATCCAAGATGGCGCCACCACTGCTGTTGAGCATTAGCAGCATCCTCTTGGGAAAATGGAGAGCTTGCCTCCTGCATCCAGACTTGTCCATCTCTGATCTTTCTGCCTAAGGTCTCAGGGGCAGCATAAAATGACATGGCAGGCCGGATTCAACCCAAGCACTTTGTGTTTGGCACATGTTGTTTAGAAGCAATCTGATGACTATGTACAGATATAGTACATATACATAAAGGAACAGTACAGAGATCTGTGTAGCTATTTTTACCTTCTCTGAATTAACACAATAATATTATAGTTTGGACCTGATAGACCTGCATCTAAAGCTGTCCAGACACCTTCAAAATCTGTTTTTCCAAACAAGTATTAATCCAAAATCTATTCCTCCTGACCGTCCCATACACACACTTTCCTGGACACCTCTGATAGTTTATTAACTCTATGGAAACCAAAAAAGATCAGGCGTGGAAATCCAACTTACCCAAGTCTTCTCTACATATGTTAGTAGAGAGTTGGGAGGTCCCTATACACGTTACACAATTGACTGGACCTGCAGAAATTGGTGGGATTGGCAGACTATTGTCATATGTGTATGGGGGCCATTATATTAGATCTTCTTAGGGTCTGTTATAATGCATAGCCTGTAATATACATGTTAAATACTGTTTTTCATATTACAAGTCTCAAGATTTTCTAAAACATAAGAATTTCAGCACTTTTTTCCGGATCTCTTTCATATTGATACCATAGATTATTGGATTAAATATGGATGGACAAATCAGATAAAGATTGGTCAGAATTATTTTGGTGGATAATGCCATGTGGTCCCCAAACCTCTGAGACACAGCCAAGAAGAGTGCTGGGATGTAGGTGAGAAGAACGATGCAGATATGAGTGGTACATGTGCTCCCAACTTTTTGTCGAACCTCACGAGATGGAAGTCTCAGGACAGCCTTCACTATGAAGGTGTAAGAAACTATGGTAAAAACAGAATCTATTCCTATCACTGAGACAGCGACCAATAACCCATAGATTACATTGATCCTGACGTCAGCACAGGAGAGTTTGGCTACTGTCATGTGGTCACAAAAGGTGTGTTCAATAGTGTGGCTCTGACAAAATGGCAGCCTCTTGACCAAAAATGGGCATGGGAATATCAAGAGAATCCCTCTCATGGCCACCAATATACCGATCTTTATGATGACAGGGGTTGTGAGAATGGTAACATACCTCAGTGGGTGACACACTGCCACATAACGATCAAAGGCCATGGCCAGGACCACCGTAGAGCCCATGATGGAAAAAGAATGGACAAAGAACATCTGGACTAGGCAACCCTCAAAGCTGATCTCTCGATTGTTGAACCAGAAGATATGAAGCATTTTTGGGATAAAGGAATTAACCAGGACAAGGTTGGAGAATAGCAACATAGAGATAAAGATATACATAGGTTGGTGGAGACTTGGTTCAGTTGTTATGATAAATAGAACACAAAAATTACCGAGCAAAGCAACAAAGTACATGGAAAAGATGGGCAAAGAAATCCAGCCATGGAATTCCTCTAGTCCTGGGACTCCAATCAGGATGAAAGAGGAAGAGAGGTTGAGATTCATGATGCTAATTGTAATCATCAATGTCCGGTGATATTTGATGACATCAAGATCTTCACTGGTACATGAGGCCCCAATGTCTACAGTATTGATCACAGTTCAGTCATATCTAATGACATAGAGATCTCCACTTGTACATGAGGCCCCCAATTTTTACAGTATTCATCACAGTCTGGTCATATCCAACAACATCAGGATCTTCACTTGTACATGAGGCCTCCAAGGTCTATGGTATTCATCACAGTCCAGTTATATCTAACGACATCGAGATCTCCACTTGTACATGAGGCCCCCGATGTCTACATCAATCATCACTGTCCGGTCATATCCGACGACATCAAAATCTTCACTAGTACAAGAGACCCCAAATATCAACAGTAATCATCACTATCCAGTCATATCTGAGGACATCAAGATCTTCACTTGTACATGAGACTCCCAATATCTACAGTTATCAATATCCAGTCATATCTGAGGACATCAAGATCTTCACTTGTACATGAGACCCCCAATGTCTATATCAATCATCACTGTCCGGTCATATCTGACGACATCAAAATCTTCACTAGGATATGAGACCCTCAATATCTACAGTAATCATCACAGTTTTTGTACATAAGACACCAATATCTACATCAATCATTACTATCCAGTCATAACTGAGCACATCAAGATCATTACTTGTACTTGAGACCCCCAATATCTACAGTAATCATTACTATCTGCCCCATATTTCAGGATATTTGAGATCTTCACACGTACATGAGGCCCCCAATAGCTACAATAATTATCACATACTGGTCATACCTGAGGACATCAAGATCTTCACTTGTACATGAGGCTCCCAATGTCTACAGTAATCATCACTATCAGGAGAACCATCTGTTTCCTCATTTAACTTAAGTTAGAGACAAGTGACCACTTGTTCATCTCTATACTGATCTGTCCTACAAGACTCCCAAAAATGATGTGTGGTTTTGGGTAGCATCAACCATGAGACAATCTTTTAAGATTTCAGGGCTGATGATCATCTTCTTTCAGAATGTTACTCAGTACCGTTGGCCAGTCCATGGTCATTCTCTTACGGACATGAATGGTCAGTTCTGTGATAGTGAGCAGTCGGAGGTAATTATAGAGTCCTTGCATCCTCCTTGGGGACCTTCAGGCCTTGGAGAGAAGGATGTGGATATTACTGTACAATTAATTCCAATTATAGCAAATCAGTCTCTTGGCTTCTGGTCGCTTTCTTGGGAACTTCAGAAAATTATTTGCTTAGTTTAGGTCTTGACAAAAACATTAACCCCTTTAGAGCTTCTGTAGTCTATTTTTTTTGCAGATTTTCAGCTCTAGAAGTTTTAAAATTAAATTTTTTTTATTTCATCTTTGAAATATTTTGCAAAGTGGAAATAGAGAGTTGACTGACAATACTTGGAAAATAGAATGTCCAGAATGCTATGTCCAGGTGCTAAGCAACTCCCGCCTATGCAAGAGAAAGAAAATTTCCCCCCTTTCTGCTCTTAAAACCATTTTCTCTTTCAGACAAATCATTTTTGTTCTAAATGTTTTTGTTAATTGGCAACTGCGTAACGTTAACGGTTATCATTTAAAATTGATGATTACTTTTAAAAAAATAAGGTTCTAGGAGCGATCGACCAAGTCCTAGTTACAAGAAACATGCTGGTAAGGGCTCCCTTCTCCCATGCTGAGGATATATTAGAAAATGATCGATAAACGTTTCTACTTGGTGGCTAAAGCCATCTGCGTTTTAGACTGTGAGGAGCTGTACCTAGTCTTTGGTTCTTTTTTCTATCGCTTAAAAAACTCCTGTGGCAAAATATAAGCTGAAACTACCTCTCGGTCTTGTTAGATAAAGTATTACTGGCCCTGGTTTTAAATTGATCAAGAATTACATCTTTATATAGGACAGACTGGCAAAGGATGGGCTGATGTTGGCAAAGGGTCTATGGTAGCGTCGTATAAAGGAGAGCTTGTAATCTGGTCAAGAAGCAGGAACAACTGGTTTATTAGACTCCTGTTCCTGGAACCACACTTTCACTAGGACAACCTTTATTTGGAAAAAATTCTCTGGACAGCCTTCTATGGAAACTGTAGCTTGACAACTTCTAACTTAGGACTACGTCGATAAACTCCCATTACTATTACCTAACCTAGAGAACTACCAATGTGTACTTGCGGAATTTTTTTCTGATTATGTTTGTATTGGCAGAAGGTTCCTATGAGTTGTTAGGGGAGACCTTTGATGATGATGTTGCAGCAGGTGCTTGCGGACCTTAGCCGACAATTGGGCTATGTGGAGGAGAGTGGGAACGTGATTACGAGCAGGGAAATTATTTTCATATAGCAGGGAGTGCAATAAGTGAGTCATGACAGAGAGATAGTGTCAATTTTTTGGGTCCCATGTCATGGAGATCCTTGACTCAGCCCATATGGCCAAAAACCCCTAAGGAGTACAATTTTCAAAAGGGATTTTTAGCCACGGGTAGGTAGCGGGGTAAATCCTTGATATCTTTGTTATCAGTACCTGCTGCTTCTGGTTTGAGGGGTCACAAATGGTGAGTGCGCTTTTAATTTTTTTTATGTGGGGGAAAGTAAAACCAGCAAACACTCACGAACAACTGTGAAAAAAAGGGGGAAGTTGCGTGGACGGGCTGTGTTGCGTCCCTTGAACTTTTCACATTAAGGACACCGTGCGTCACCGCCTCTGTGCAGCACTATGGTCACAATCTCCATTCATAAAGTAGTTGTGCACTTCCTAATACGGTGATCCTGGTAAAATAGTAAGAGATACTCATCGGAACACCACCAGCCAACGGGTACAGCGAAGATCATTCGAGCATAGTGGAGTTAGAACTCGGGGTGGTGTTGTAGGGGGCTCAAATATATATATATCTGTCATGCTATGATTTTCCCGGGTAGCGAGCCCCGTGAACAACCCCACTGTAAGTGGGTTTTCAATAATACATACCACTATCATTAACCTGTATGCTATCTAGAGTATTTCTTAGGAAACACATATAAACCCCTGAATTTTTGAAGATGTAATGATAATGGAAGCACAGGATGGGGGTCTATATAAGAATTATAGTCAGAGTTATGCGTTGACTCAATTGGGGTTGGTACTTTATGTAACATATATTGCGGCAGAGTAGAACTGTAATAGAGTACTAGCTACAAGATTGTCTAATTCTAGTGGAATACTTTGTTCTAAGGGTAAGTGGTTAAGGGAGTGAAGAGAATATCAGATAATAAACCTAGGTAAGTCATGGTGAAATGATAGAAAGTGGATAATCATAGGCGTGAGGAAGAAGTGTTATTAATTAGGAGTGTGTGTCACATCCCTAACAATAACAACAACGACAGTTATAGTACCTGCAATTCTCATATCCCTATCAACGAACAGAGCCCAAGCAACCTCAGAATACCATACGTCTGCCGACTGTGCTAGGTCTAGGTATCCACCAACCCTGTCGGCGACCCGGGAGTCTGCTTTCATATAAGAGTCATATTTTAATTACGAAGATGCCACATGCCTTCCTGCAAAAATATACCGAACTTCCATCTGAGCCAACCTGCTGTCACTGTTACACATGTCCACTGCAGACACGCATCAGAATAGACACTATTACTTTACCAATGTAGCACACACTCGTGGTCAGGTTCTGGGACCTCTTTCGCACAATCATGTGAAGCAAGGAAAACTGGGCTACGTACCTCAAAGGCAGATAATACCGCGATGTCCTGGCACTGTTCAATTTATGCAATGCAACCTTGTGATCAAAATTGTATATATGTCAACTGAAGTCACCTCACCTGCTTGGCCAGTGGATATAAAGGTAAAATCGATAGATGAAAATACAACATGGTAGGTGAACAAATGCGTATTACCGTTCATATGCAGAACTACAGGAATGTACAATCGGTTACTGTAACTCTCTAGAGTTCAATCCCTCATTCGACCTGTACTGCTCGACTACAACCACCCCTTCGCAAAAGCACATCATGCTGTACCTGTTCTACAACAAAACTGAGCCAAAGTGCAATGATACCTGACTAACTAAGACACAACATCCGCCAGCCCAACATACTGACTGTCCTAGTACTAAACCACTGAACGTCCACACCACTGCAAACTGTCCTGTTATCACACTAGAACCACCCTGAGCCCACCAATCGCTGTCATCGTTACTAACCAAAAAGCAGCCACACTTGCTGTCCTAGTTAATATAACCAGACTGACGCCCTTCCCCTGAATGATCATTACTAATGTACCACCTGAAGACAACCTGCCTGTCCCTGCTAAACATCAACCAACCTGAAGCCACCCTCGACAATGTTATCTATATACTGAACACATGAGGCCACCAACTGACTAGCACCTAGTCACCCAAACCACTGAGTCAACAATCCCCCGGATGAATTGGCGGGAACGTTACACATGCGCTCTGAGTACGACGGAGATAGAACACTAAATACTCTGAATGAGGTAGCGGAGAAGGGTGCTGGGGGGATTCAGAAGTGGGGAGTTCGGGAGGAAGTAGTTTCTTATTAGAGTAAAGTTTTTCTTTATATGGGGCGAGGGAATGGGGCGAATAGCATACTGACCAGTGCATCACATATTATCACAAACATATGTATACAATAGAGTAAACCCCTAATGTGGTGTCAAGACTGGAAATAAACATTGATATGTCATATAATCCCAAAGTTGGTCATAGTCTAATAACTCCATTTTCTCTAAAACATCAGTGAATCTCTAAAAATATGAACGCATTTTAGGGTTTCTGGTAACTGGATTAACATGTTTGGTTTAGAGATTAATAGACCGTTAACATAGCGCACCATTTTAGTGTATTGGAGTCAATTAGGCTATTAAAGGTCACTCGGTATAGACAGATTCAGGGCTAGGTAACTTGGAGGTAGAGCTTATGGTTACAACGTAATACGAGATTAGGCCGTTCTAGTGGCTATCAGTAAAATTATTAGCTTTAAGGGTCAACAGAATCAATTGTTCAACACTTTCCACTCTGGCCCTAGCGATTAAGAGGTTAACCCCGCGTCAAAGAAACAGTCAGGGGCTTATGGTTAACATGTAAAAAATTAAAGATATAGGGACATTCTGAGCCCTGCAGCTTTTCACAGAGTCTCTTGGAAATCAATAAGAATGGTGTTGAGAACCCTTGAGTACACAGCGGGACAAGATACAAATAATAACTATATACCATATACCATTTCTGCTATGCAGGATTGTCCACCGAGTCGGTTCCGGCCAAGGGCAAGCACAGGCTCACTACAGAGGAACTACTGCATTGACTTCTCCTGACTAACCCAGAGTGGACGAGTGCCGAAGGCACGCAAGGAGCCAACGCCTACATAGTTCCCACCTTAGCCTCAGACCCGCAAAAGGCAGGGTGGGGACTAATACAATGTACAAGCTTCTCAAGTGCGGTAGTACCCAATGACGGTCTACGGCCGCGATCCCCACCGTAACCAACTCCTCTAGGACACCGTCCAAACCTGCCCCAGCTCCTTGCGCCACGAACGCCCTCCTCACGATTTTAAAGGGCCAGCCTCGCGCTCCACTTATCCGGTTAGTATTTGCCCGATCACACTGAACCCTAATTTAAAGGTGCTTGTCACACTTCAGTGATCGTACCAACGCAGAAGATTATTTTGGAGCCACTTTTGCACTATCCTACGAAGTGGCTTGCATACCGTGACAGCTGTTAACCGTTCACTACCGTTTAGCCTAACGCTTTAATGTCTACGACTACCCCGAAACACCCTTTGACGCCTGACCAATGATCTCTTTATGACTAGTCCCTCCGACTTAAGTCCATACGTCCCTCTCTGAACGACTTCTGTACCTCAGCTATCCTCCCTATGAGCTGCCACCGCCAAAGCATAGTCTCGCCAGAGCCGACTCAAGCGTACCCTCGGTTAAGTTCACCGGCAACGCAGCAATAGCTCCAATCCCTGCCTATTTGAGGTGGGAATATACGGTGCACATACCAGGACCCCACCAAACCTACAGTACGACTCAGACTCCAATGGTGTAGGACTTACGCATCGCTATAGCCGTGGTCCAGCGGATCCTTACCTACCCGACCATCCGTAAGGACCACAGAATCGATGCAACCATGCGAGTGATGCTTGGACAACCAGGGCATACTATAGACTAATCCAGATAGTCCGGCAGATACCAAGAACCAAAGGCCTCGAAAGCATAATTACATAGAATGGATGGTTGTTGGGGACATCAGTTTTGTGATGATAGGCTCTTTAGTGCTAGACGGGGCATATTGTGATGAAGCTTGGGCGGTTCTCCACTTCAATTAGGTTAATCAAAAAAACTAGGTACATCATGATAGTCGTGATTATTATATTACAATCAGGTTGCCTTAAAAACTCTTGAAACCTGTCTTTTTCAGCTACACTCTTGTTGAGAAATATTGATCATCACCTTACAACCTCCTACACTGGATAAAAATAGACTAATTTCTCCAATGTATCTCACATCTTCCTGTTTGCCACCAGTTCCAGACTCGCCGGAGTTCAGTTATACCTAACCCTGGTTCCCTCCCACTGTTCTACATGTCATGTATCTCATGATGCCTGGCAGCCAATCACCTGACCATACAGACAAAAGTACATGTGCCTGCAATGATAACACCATGCTGTCACACACAACGAACCGGTCAAGTGATCCCCTGGCCTGCAGCCCACGCAATCATAAAACCCAGTGATCCAGGAGCACCTCTAACTATGGAAGGGGGCACAAACTGAGACCCGTATTACAAATACAACTCTGTAATACAGACTTCGGTGCATGGCGGTCACCCGTGTTGGGCACAATGGTCGTTGTGTGGGTTCTCTTGTCCATTTTTTTTTTATTTATAGAAAACAGTAGGAAGGTCTATGACCACTTGTGTTATAGTTTCGCAGTACAAATGTTCCCCATTCCTTAGTTTCAGTTGTAATAAAAAAAAAAAGACACAAACGTCCATCCAGATTCGACCCAAGGGTAGGGCCGAACATGTGAGAAATAAGGACGAGAGTTGGAGGGTATTTTTAATCGAAGGTCGGTATGCGAGGGCGTTTTTAAATTTCTGGAGGATTAACACCTTTTACGGCTTAGAAATACATGATGCCTGCTCTAGTGCGGGTTGATGTAGGGTTTTATTTGGATCTTGAGACAGGACAATGTGAGGCTGGGGGTGGTGGCGATCCGGAACCGTGACTGGTAGTTTTTTTTCTTTGCCTTTATAACCGGGCGCCACATATATGAGTGTGAGAACTTAGATCCAATAATTGCACGAACGGGGCGACGAGAGATGTGTTATTTGCATTGTGCTCTATAATAGTCGTACTTCTTATGCATGTTGAGGGTTTGTTAAGGGTTTGTAAACGAGTAAACTTTATTATTATCTAATCGTATACTAAGGGCTAGTGGTCGCCGTGATAAAACAATAAAAGTAATACACAGTTTGTTGCAGAAGTGCTAGAAGTCAACCCGCAAGCCACAAGTCAATGAGGAGACATGGAGGAAGGATGGTGGCAATGGGGGAAGGTGGTATGGCAGAATTGGGGTGGAGATGGCAAGAAGATAGGAATATGTACTTTGTTTTATTCTAGATCACGGGCATACTCTACCACAATATAGCATTTTGCTAAAAGTAACGCCAACAAGCTGTCTTAAGGCATACACTCCAATATATCACTGGTAGGGATAGTTTATATCTACTAGCCATAACAGATTCCTGTACGGGCCCAGAAGATTTAGGCGGCCCACTCCATCAGATGAATGGATCTTGTTTTAGTTTTGGTAAGAAATTAATAATTAGAGCTGGTAGGCTTTATGCTTTTATTAGCTCTACTATACTTCACTGGGACATGGTTTTGAGGACTGGTTGGCCATGAGATTTCGGGAGGTGGAAACTGCGTAAATAATGCGATTGTTTTTGAGTGCTGGGACACTATTGTCACCCATTTTTCAATAATAAACTTGTTGTAGTTTGCAGAAATCCTTAAGTCTCAGTCTCTAAGGATTTTATAAAGATTATATTGTAGTTTTCATGCATATAATTCTAGAATGCTCAAATTAGATGATTTATTTGATTAGAGGAAATGAGCCCCCCAAACAAGTCATTGAATGTTTCTTCAGGAAAAAAAACGATTTGGTCAGGTTGTGACGACTATATCATCCATTCCCTGTTCTTCGTCGTATGTCCGAACACACTGCTCCCCTATACAATGATAGAACAGAATTGAGAACAAAGAGCTCCCCTGTACTAGGAACTCCCATAGAGGAGAATGGAGGACGCAGCACTCCCCTGTACCGGGAGCTCCCATGGAGCAGAATGGAGAGTCATGCGCAAGCGTGACCATCTCTCACTTCTGAACTGACAGTATTGGGGGTCCATTCCTGAGATAGATGAGGGGTCCAGAGGTGGAACCTACACCTCTCTCTCTTTGATGGAATATCTTATTGATTTGCCATCAACGGGGACACCCGGTCTGGGGTGCCTGGGGCCCACCAGTAGAGTTGATTCCTGGGGCCCACCAGTAGAGTTGTTTCATGGGGCCCACCAATAGAGTTGATTCATGTGGCCCATCAGTTGAATTGATTCATGGAGCCCACCAGTGGAGTTGATTCATGGAGCCCACCAGTGGAGTTGATTCATGGATCCCATCAGTTGAATTGATTCATGGAGCCCACCAGTGGAGTTGATTCATAGAGCCCACCAGAGGAGTTGATTCATGGAGCCCACCAGTGGAGTTGATTCTTGGGGCCCACCGGTTGAGTTGATTCATGGAGTCCACCAGTGGAGTTGAACTTACACCCCCCTTTTTTTTATTAACTTCCCACATGTTCTATGAACTTTGTTTCTCTTTGTCTGCATTTCTTCCTGAAAATCAGCCTTAGGCTTGTGATGATCAGGGGCCCACCATCACTAGGGACCCCTGGGACTGGGGGTTTCCCCTGCACCCCTGTGGAACACCTCTTTAAGACTTTAACCCAAGTATGTTCCCCCCTATATTTGTGAAAAAACACAATTTAAGGTTGTATATTTATTTTTGTGTTTTCCATATAATAACAATTATAGTAACTTAAAACAACAGATGATAAAAAAAGAAAACCCAACAGATTTCCGAACACTTCTGGCTCTTCAAAGAGTCTCTTCAAAGTATCTTATTCAATATCACTGTCCAGATAGATATTCCCAGGTTGACACCGGACTTACATATATATCTTTCATAAGATCCTAGTATGCCTTGTATGTAAACATATGAAGAGCAGCCGTGCGGATCTCCTGGGTCTTCACACCATAGATGATGGGATTGAAGGTTGGTGGGATGAGCAGGTAGAGGTTGGATATGATCACATGGATGTATGGAGTTGTATGACCAATCCTATAAGTCAGAAAGGAAAACAGTCCCAGGGTGTAGACCATGAGGATGATAGAAATGTGGGACGTGCACGTTCCAAAGGCTTTATTCTTGGCATTGGTAGAGGAAAGTCTCAAAACTGCCCTCAGTATCAGGATATAAGACCCGGCAATGCAAGACATGTCAAACGCAATGACTATCAAGACCACGGTCAAGCCATAGACACTGTTGACAGTGGTGTCGGTGCAGGCCAACTTCACAACTGCCATGTGGTCACAGTAGGAGTGAGGGATGTGGTGGCTCTGGCAGTATGGGAGATTACTGGCCATCCACGAACATGGGATCACTATGATGGTGCTTCTGATCACCAGGGATGTTACTATTTTCAGAATTAATGTGTTTGTTAAACTAGTTGTGTAATGAAGAGGATTACAGATGGCCATGTATCTATCAAAGGCCATGGCCATAAGGACTCCGGACTCTATGGAGGAGAAGCAATGGACGAAGAACATCTGGATAAAGCAGGACATGAAGGTGATCTCTGGGTTATTGAGCCAGAAGATGCTGAAGATCTTGATGGCGATGGAGTTTGATACAATTAGATCCGTGAGGAACAAGGCATAGAGGAAATAATACATGGGATTGTGGAGCTGGGGTTCTACCATAATAAGGAACAAGAGCAAGAGGTTCCCAACTACAGAGGTGACATACATGACAAAGAGAGGGATAGCGATCCACACATGATAAGACTTGAGGTCCGGGATCCCCTCGAGGAGGAACACATTTGAGGAAAGGCTGGAGATGTTATTGGAGGCCATGATTCAGTCTTGGTAATTACCTGTGGAAATAGCCAAATGAGGAGATCATTAGAGATATGTTACATAGTGTTGGAAGCCAACATTTAGGTGTGGGTTCCACCTCTATGTCCTGTACATATTTTGGGAATGGGCCCCTGTGTCGATTCAGAAGAGAGATCTAGACAGGCTTGCATACCACTCTCCATTCGGTTCAATGGGAGATCCCAGTACTAGCGTGACTGGCTCTCCATTCAGAGCCAACACTATGTGTAGGACCCAGAGGTGGGACCCACACCTAGCAGACTTTGGGGGCACATCTTGGTTCACATGAATGTACATTTGCTTTTTGTTCAGGCTGTGGGTGTTTCTATAGCATCAGGCTCCCATTTCTTGTTCAGGCTGTGGGTAGTTCTATAGCTTCTGTCTCCCAATTCCTGTTCAGGATGTGGACAGTTCTATAGCTTCAGTCTCCCACTTCTTGTTCAGACTGTGGACAGTTCTATAGCTTCAGTCTCCCAATTCCTGTTCAGGCGGTGGGTGGTTCTACAGCTCAAAAGAAGACATACTTAGGCTTGGTTAGTTAAATTTTTCATTGTTACTTATTTCACATAACATATACATACTGTATTTCTACACTTTCATATAGACAAGTAAACAATTCACAGGCTGCAGCTAGGGGATGTGTTGGTCAGCTCTGTGGCTCAATAGCCAGAAGAAAGATATTGTAATGTGATCAAGTGAAGTGGATACACGTACTGCCAGGTTTCTGTGAATTATTTACTTGTCTATATGAAAGTTATCATGTACTATGTACATGTTATTTGAAATAAGTAACAATGAAATATTTAACTAACCAAGCCTAAGTATGTCTTATTTCGAACTGTGTCATAGGTGAGTTTAAGAGAGAGAGGATACCTCACAAGTAGGCTTGCTGGAGTGCATTGTGAAATCAGTATACAGCTAATTATTACATTGGGTGGTTCTACCACGTCAGTCTCCCACTTCCTGTTCACGCTGATGGTGGTTCTATAGCTTCAGTCTCCCACTTTCTGTTCAGGCTGTTGGCGGTTCTACCGTGGCAGGCTCCAAATTCATTTTCAGGCTGTGGGTGGTTCTTTATCTTCAGTCTCCCACTTCCTGTTCAGGAATATGAGTGACCCCCCACTATGTATGTTACACCCCACTGTGTGTGCTACATCCCACTATGCATGTTACATCCCATAATGTATATTACATCCCATTGCGTATGTTACACCCCACTGGGTATGTTACATTCCACCATGCATGCTACACCCCAATATGTAACATTCTATCAACATAAAGTCTCTTCTCATTTCTGCTAGATCCCCGCCTGATACCAAGTGACTTTGATAAGTAAAGTCCTTGGAGGTTGGTTATGTGTCACTCGAGTTCTTTACTCAAAAGAAGGATCCTCATCCTAGACTCACCACACATAGGGTATAACTACTATGAGTCATATTTACAGTTAATTTCTAAGATCAGCCTTACTGGTACTGGGGATTGCTAAAGCTGGTTTGAGTCCGTGCTACTAGGGGTATTGTTATTTCTCAGTGTGGCATTACTAAGTTATAGTAACAGAACCAAGATCATTACTTAGATACAGCAACAGAAACAAGATCAGTTCTTAGATACAGCAACAGAACCAAGATCATTACTTAGATACAGCCACAGAACCAAGATCAGCTCTTACAGCAACAGAACCAAGATGCATTCTTAATTACAGCAACAGAACCAAGCTCAGTACTTAGATTCAGCAACAGAACCAAGCTCAGTACTTAGATACTGCAACAGAACCAGGATCAGTTCTTAGATACAGCAACAGAACCAAGTTCAGTACTTAGATACAGCAATAGAACCATGCTCAGTATGTACATACAGCAATAGAACTGAGCTCAGTATGTATATGCAGCAATATAACCGAGCTCAGTATGTACATACAGCAAAAGAACTGAGCTCAGTATGTACATACAGCAACAGAACCAGACTCAGTGCTTTGTTACAGCAATAGGAACAGGCTCAGTACTCAGAGAAAGCAATAAAACCAGACTTAATACTTCGATACAGCAATATAACCAAGCTCAGTACTTAGATTCAGAAACAGAACCAAGATCAGTGCTTATAGACAGCAATAAAACCAGGCTCAGTACTTGGTTAAAGCAATAGGACCAGGCTCAATATGTACATACAGCAATGGAACTAAGATCAGTACTTAGATACAGTAAAAGAACCAAGCTCAGTACCAAGATTCAGCAACAGCCAAGATCAGTTCTTAGATACAGCAACAGAACGAAGTTCAGCACTTAGAAACAGCAATAGAACCGAAATCAGTACTTTGATACAGCTCTAGAATGAAGAACAGTATGTACACACAGTAACAGAACCAGGCTCAGTGCTTAGATGCAGCAATAAAACCAGGCTCAGTACTCAGAGACAGAAATAAAACCAGGCTTAACGCTTAGAAGCAGCAACAGAACTAAAATCAGTACTTAGATACAGCAACAGAACCAGGCTCAGTACTTCGTTACAGCAATAGTAATAGATAAATAAATCCCCCTACACTTGCCACTATTATACTCCAAAATGTGTGGCGCCGCCTCTCGGTGACTCACCCTATAACCACAATGTGCTAATGAATGTCAGTGCATAAAACAATAACCCCCAAACAATTTAAATACCTAAAGGAATACCACAAAATAGAAACTATACTTAGAACCACACACTGATATATATACTACTCCATAAGAACAGGGCAAGGATACACAACGCTACTGCTCCTCATACACTTATTCTATGATGACATGAATTATTACATCAGTCTTACTGTCCTTAAGCATGGTGCATTCTTTTTCCGCATTCCCGATGCGTTTCTCCCTCTTTCTGTCCCAGAGAGTTTATCAGGGGAACCAAGGGGGGGGGGATCAGTCCACAGATATTTGAAAAATCTCCCCTTAGATACAGCAACAGAACTAAGATCAGTACTTAGATACAGCAAAAGAACCAAGATCAATACATAGATACAGCAATAGAACCAAAATCAGTACTTAGACACAGTAACAGAACCAGGCTCAGTACTTAGGCACAGTAACAGAACCAGGCTCAGTACTTATATACAGCAATAGAACTATTATCAGTACTTAGGCACAGTAATAGAACCAGGCTCAGTACTTAGACACAGTAACAGAACTAGGCTCAGTACTTAGACACAGTAACAGAACCAGGCTCAGTACTTAGGCACAGTAACAGAACCAGGCTCAGTACTTAGACACAGTAACAGAACCAGGCTCAGTACTTAAAACAAGTAAAAAAAAACAGGCTCAGTACTTAGACACAGTAACAGAACCAGGCTCAGTACTTAGGCACAGTAACAGAACCAGGCTCAGTACTTATATACAGCAATAGAACTAGTTTCAGTACTTAGGCACAGTAATAGAACCAGGCTCAAGTACTTAGACACAGTAACAGAACCAGGCTCAGTACTTAGACACAGTAACAGAACCAGGCTCAGTACTTAGGCACAGTAACAGAACCAGGCTCAGTACTTAGACACAGTAACAGAACCAGGCTCAGTACTTAAACACAGTAAAAAAAAACAGGCTCAGTACTTAGACACAGTAACAGGACCAGGCTCAGTACTTAGACACCGTAACAGAACCAGGCTCAGTACTTAGACACAGTAACAGAAACAAGCTCAGTACTTACACACAGTAACAGAACCAGGCTCAGTACTTACACACAGTAACAGAACCAGGCTCAGTACTTAGGCACAGTAACAGAACCAGGCTCAGTACTTAGGCACAGTAACAGAACCAGGCTCAGTACTTAGGCACAGTAACAAGACCAGGCTCAGTACTTAGGCACAGTAACAGGACCAGGCTCAGTACTTAGGCACAGTAACAGGACCAGGCTCAGTACTTAGGCACAGTAACAGAACCAGGCTCAGTACTTAGACACAGTAACAGAACAAGGGTTAGAACTTAAAAACAGCAACAAAGGTGAATACTGTACTTTTACACATCTTAGCACCTTTAAACACTACATGTACAGCTATACATTTAGAAGCATACTTGAACACATCCAGGCAGGCACACTTGTACACACATGCTACACATACAGTCGTGCTTTCACATACTTATCTTTACACATCCAGGTACACTTGATACAGATACACCTATACATACTGGTGTGCTTTTGCACACTCAGACACGCTTTTAAACCTACACTGCTACACATGTAAAGATGCTTTAACAACAGAAAGATTACAGATCCTGGCATGCTTTTACACACTTACTTTTACACAGACACATTTACACCTGCAGGTATGCTTTTACACACATACTGTATTTCTACACATCCTTGCACAAATATACTTCTATATGTGCAACTACCCTTTAAACATACACATTAAGGGCATGTCCCCACGGCAGAGAGTAAATACTGGTAGGATTATCTCAGGAACCCTGATCAAATTTAAAAAATAGGGCCCACTGATATGGTGAAGATTGGAGCTGATAATGGGTGGGGGGCGCAGAGCATCAGCTGAATGGAGCCCTGACATTACTTACAGCAGCCCCCGCCCCAGTATTATACACCCCACCTGACTCACTGTAATGCACCAATTGCTAAAGGGTACTCCCGAAGTGCATGGCATTTAATATGGCCAATGACCACTACAGGAGCTTGGGATTACCCCTGCCCTAAAGTCCCGTCCCCGTTCTCTTAGTGCAATAGGGGTCACCACTAAATGTTTGAAGCTGTGTCTGATTAACAATGAAGGGTCCTTGGAGCTCCAGTCAGCCGACCTCACCAATCTGATTTTGAGTCTCTTTCTTAAAGGGGATGTCTCACTATAGAGTTTGATGGCATAGCGATAGCAAATGCTATCAATGTGTGATAGGAGTGGGTCCCAGAGGATGAGCCTTGAAATGAGCCCCGAAACCTCTTCGTTTTGAATGGAGATGTGGTCTGGACTCCCATTGATTTCCATGGCATATTCCCAACCTCCTCTCTTTGCCAAAGCGAGGAGGTTTCTGGATCTCAAGTTCGTTCCAGAGGTAAAACTTGCACCAGACAGTGATGGTGTATCCTAGCAATAAGCCATCAATAGGCCATGAATTCTGTAGCCTTAACCATATTTGGCCACTACTTTGCTTACTTCGAGTCTTCAGTTTTAGCTCCTGGTTATCTCCATTCCATTAGGACACAGCTATGGTCAATGACTCCAGCTATGCTGCATTGACTGTTGGAATCTGAGGTGGTCTGAGACAACTTTTACTGAGTTTCATAAGTTGTGTAATAACCAACTGTGATATCTATGGAGTGTTCTCCACTTGTCTGATCTCTGGTTCTTCATAATCTAGAAGACAGATATAAGCGTTGGTGCTGGAGTCAGGGCTGTCTTAACAGCATTATAGGCCCCCACACAAAAAATTGCAGCCGACCCTGCCCAACTACATGACATCTCAACAGGCCATGCCCAAACATGATACCACATGAGACAATGCCTCTAACCAACCAGAAGAACACCCCTATCATCACCACTGCCTACGTCAGGACACCCCATGACGTCTTTTAGGAAGCCTGAGGCCTACAAAACTAATTGGCTAACGGCTCCTTACTATACTACCCTGCAGCCTAAAAGACTAATTAAAGGAAAGCTCCTTATTTCACCACCATGCAACCTACAAGACTAATTGGGGGATGGCTCCCTACTCCACCAGCCCGCAGCTTACAAGATTTACTGGCCGATGGTTCCTTGCTCCACCAGCCTGCAGCCTACAAGACTAATTGGGGGATGGCTCCCTACTCCACCAACCCGCAGCCTACAAGACTTACTGGCCAATGGCTCCCTGCTCCACCAACCTGCAGCCTACAAGACTGATTGTCCAATGGCTCCCTGCTCCACCAACCTGCAGCCTACAAGACTGATTGTCCAATGGCTCTACCAAACTGCAGCCATCAAAACTAATTGGCTTATGTCTCCATGCTCCACCCCCCTGCAGCCTGCAAGACTAATTGGGGAATGGCTCCCTACTTCACCACCCTGCAAACTAGAAGACTGACTGGCCAATGGCTCCCTGATTCAACAGCCTGCAGCCTTCAAGACTTATTGGCTGGTAACCCCTTGCGCCACCAGCCTACAGCCTACAAGACTAATTGGTAAATGGCTCCATACTCCACCAGCCTGCAGACTATAAGAATATTTGGCCGATAGCTCCCTACTGCACTGACCTGCAGCCTACAAGACTAATTGGCAGGAAACGGAGCCAAAGATTTTTAAGTGTTTGCTCGTCCTAGGAACAAATAAACAATAAAATAAAAATCCCATACCGAGGGTTTAAGGGCATACACCTGGATTTCTGGGATATATCTTGACCAGCTGAGGTCTCTATGCTTGTGGGGCCCCTGGGCAACTACCTGGTGTGCCCAATGGATAAGGCCCTGGCTGCAGTTTATCCTGGGAATGTCGGGACTCTTGACTCTCTTGCTATATTCTGGGACTTTCCTGTCTCCTGATATCCCTGGTCGTGCAGCGTATAACTTACCTGCTCATTACGGACACACAGCAAAGCTCCACCAAGGTTGTACTGTCCCGCAGGGACAGTCCATGTGCGAGCCCGAGCGCTGTGCATTTATAGTCCAGCTTCAAGTCACATTGGATGGGCAGGGAGTCCTTATGGGATCAGCTAACCTAAGGTCTGATGGGTCTAAACACCAGGGCACAAGGGCAGCGCCGCAAATTGGCTGCTATGGGAATCGGCGCAGAAGCTTCTGCTTGTTAGTGAGATATAAATATATTGTGGAAGGAAAGCTTCATCAGGATCTTGTTATAGCAGAGAATGTTATTTCTTTCAGGCTCTGTTCACACATCAGCAGCCTCCACCGAATCGTCCATCATATGTGATAGAAGAATAATGCAAGAAAATGCTGCCGTGCTAGACTGAGTCCATTATACACAGTGGAGTCACATTAGTATGACCGGCGCTAATTAAGACATTGTAGGCACAAAAAGGTCTGGTGATTGTCCAAGGTATCTGGAGCCGACTGCACCCAGGCTCTGGAGGAAGCCATATAAAAAACACCAGCACCAGGGACCCACATGGACTGCCCCCACAGTGCTGGAGGACCCATAGAAACAACACCCCCATCCAGGGGCCCCACATGCTGACTGCACCCCACACTGCTGGGGAAAGTTAACCCAACACCCCCATAGGACCCCCCACTGCTGTCTGCACCCACAGCTGTAAGGAGCCAAGAGCCAAACCCCCATCCAGGGGCCCCCACATCTGACTGCCCCCACAGCTGCGGGGGAACCCCTAAGCCAACACCACCATCCAGGGCCCCAATGCTTCTGCACCAAGGGGGGGCCCATGGGCCCAACCAACCATCCAGGGCCCCACAGCTACGCCCCACAGATGCTGGAGGGCCATAGAAAAAATTTTCCCACCATCCAGGGGCCGCACATGCTGACTGCACCCACAGGGGGGCCATAGAGCCAACCCACCACCCGGGGGACCCCACATGGACTGCCCCCACAGCTGCTGGAGGGCCCATAGAGCCAACACCACCATCCAGGGGCCCAAAAGGGGGCTGACCCCAGCTACTGGAGGAGCCATAGAGCCAAATACCACCATCCAGGGGCCCCACATGTGACTGCACCCACAGGGGGGGCCTAGACCCAACACCACCATCCGGTACCCCACATGCTGACTGCACCCACGCTCTGGGGGGCCTAGAGCCAACCCCAGCACCCGGGGCCCCACAGCGGACTGCACCAACGGGAGGGTCCATAGAACCAACACCACAATCCGGGGGGCCCCACATGCTGATGTACCCACCGGGGGGTCCATAGAGCCAACACCATACCCGGGGGCCCCCAATGCTGACTCCCACACAGCGGGGAGGGTCCATAGAGCCAACAACCATCCGGGGGCCCCACATGCTGATCCACACACAGCTGCTGGAGGGCCAAAAGCCAACACCACCATTCGGGCCCCCCACATGCTGACTGCCCCCAAAGGAGGGTCCATAGAGCCAACACCACCATCCAGGGCCCCCATGCTGCTGCCCCACAGGAGGGTCCATAAAAGCCAACACCACCATCCAGGGGCCCCACTGCGGGACTGCACCCACGGGCGGGTCCATAGAGCCAACACCACAATCCAGGCCCCCCACATGCTGACCAAACCCACAGTGCGGGAGGACCTTAACCCCAAACCCCACCATACGGGCCCCCAACATGTGACTCCCCCACAGCTGCTGGAGGGGCCATAGACCCAACCCACCATCCAGGGCCCGCATCTGACTGCACCCACAGGAGGGCCCCTGAGCCAAACACCACCAGCCGGGGGCCCCCCACATGCTGACAAAACCCACAGGGGGGCCCATGAGCCAACCCCCCATCCAGGGGCCCCCCATGCTGACTGCCCCCCACAGTGCTTGGGGGCCATGAGCCAACCCCCCCATCCAGGGGGCCCCACATGCTGACTACACCTGCGCTGCTGGAGGCCCCCCATAGAGCCCACACCCCCGCCAGGGGCCCCAGATGCGACTGCCCCCACAGCTGCTGAGGGCATAAGCCCACCACCATCATAAGGGGTCCCCAGCGCCTGCCCCCACAGCTGCTGGGGGTCCATGGGGCCCAACACCATCACGGGGGCCCCAAATCATGCACCCACAGTGCTGGAGGGCCATAGGGGCCACACTCCATCCGGGCCCCCCACATGCTGACTCACCCACGTGGTGGGGGGGCCATAGACCAAAACCCCACCTCCAGGGGCCCCCATGCTGACTGCACCCCACACTGCTGGAGGGGGCCATAGAGCCAACACCACCACCAGGGCCCCAAATGCTGACTGCAACCCACATGCTAGAAGAGCCATAGAGCCAACACACCATCAGGGGCCCCAAAATTGTGACTGACCCACATGGGGGGGCCCATGGCCCAAAACCCCACCTTCCCCGGGGGCCCCAAACTGCTGATGCCCCACACTGCTGGGGGGGCCAAGGCCAAACCCCATCCCGGGGCCCCACAGCTGACTGCACCCCAACTGCTGGAGGGCCTAGACCCAAACCCCACCACCCAGGGCCCCAAATGCGACTCACCCACAGCTGCTGGGGGGGCCTGACCCCAAACACCCCCACCGGGGCCCCCAAATGCTGTTTCCCCACAGCTGCGGGAGGGGCCATGACCAACACCAAATGGGGGCCCACATCGACTGCCCCCACAGTGGGGAGGGCCATAGAGCCAAACCCCACCATCCGGGCCCCCATGCTGATTCCCACAGTGGTAAGGGGCCATAGGCCAACACCACCATCCAGGGGCCCCACAGCGACTGAACCCCACAGCTGGTGAAGGGGCCATAAGCCAACACAACCCAGGGGCCCAAATTGCTGACTGCACCCACAGCTGCTGGAGGGGATAGACCAAAAACCCATCAGGGGCCCCAATGCTGACTGCACCACATGCTGGAGGGATAGACCCCAACATACCATCCAGGGGCCCCCATGCTGACCCCCCCCACAGTTGCTGGAGGGCCAAGACCAACACCCACCCGGGGGGCCCCAAAGGCTGACTGCCCCCAAGCGGGGGAAGGGCCATAGACCCAAAAACCCCCTCTGGGGGGCCCCCACATCTGACGCACCCCATTTTTGGGGAGGGTCCCATAGAGCCAACCCCACCACGGGGGGGCCCCAAATGCTGATGCCCCCAAACTGCTGGGGGGGCCATAGGCCAACACCCCCATCCGGGGCCCCACAGCTGACTGCACCCACAGCGTGAGGGCCTGAAAACCCCCATCCAGGGCCCCCACAGTGACTCCCCCACAGTGCTGGGGGGGGCCATAGCCCCAACACCACCATCCAGGGGGCCCCCACATGCTGACTCCCCCAGCTGCGGGGGGGCCAAGAGCCAAACCACCATCCGGGGGCCCCACACTGACTGAAAACCACAGTTTGGGGAGGGCCATAGAGCCAAAACCACCATCCAGGGGCCCCACATGCTGACTGCACCCACATTTGGGAGGGCCATAGACCCCAACACCACCATCCAGGGGCCCCCCATGCTGAGCAAACACTCTGGGGGGGCCAAACCAAAACACCCCCACCGGGGGCCCCAATGCTGATCACCCACAGCTTGGGGGGGCCATAACAACACCCCCACCCGGGGGCCCCCAATTCTGATCCCCCCACAGGAGGGGCATAGACCCAAACACCACCATCTGGGCCCCAAGCTGACTGCCCCCAGGGGGGGCCATAGACCCAAAACCCACCATCCGGGGCCCCCACATGCTGACTGCCCCCACAGTTGGGGGGCCATAGGCCAACACCACCATCCAGGGGCCCAATTTTGGACGACCCAAAAGTTGTGGGGGAATGAGCCAACACCACCATCCAGGGGCCCACATGCTGACTCACCCCCAGGCGGGGGGGAAAAAGGCCCAAACCAAGACCACCCCAAAAAAAAAAACAAAAAAAAAAAAATCCAGGGGCCCCACATTGACTGCACCTCAGCTGCTGGAGGGTCCATAGACCAACACCTCTCCAGGGCCCCAAATGCGACGCCCCACACTGCTGGGGGGGTTTAGCCAACACCACCATCCAGGGGCCCCAATCTGACTTTCCCCACAGCTGCGGGAGGGGCCATAGATCCAACTCACCACCGGGTTCCCACATGTGACTGCACCCACAGTGCTGGGGGTCCTAGAGCCAACATCAATCCAAGGGCCCCAATGCTGATGCACCACAGCTGGTGAGGGGCCATAGACCCAACACCCCCATCCAGGGGACCCACATGCTGACTGCACCCACAGTGCTGGAGGGGCCTAGACCCAAACCCCACCATTCCGGGGGCCCCACTGCTGACTGCACCCACGGGAGGGTCCATAGAGCCAACCCACCATCCAGGGGCCCCACTTGCGACGAAACCAAGTGTGGAGGGGCATAGACCAACACCCCCATCCAGGGGTCCAATGCTGACTGCACCAAGTGCGGGGGGGCCCCATACCCCCAAACACCCCCTCCAGGGGCCCCACATGTGACTGCCCCCACAGCTGCTGGAGGGCCCATAGGCAGCACCCCCATCCAGGGGGCCCCACATGCTGATGCACCCACAGCGGCGGGAGGGGCCATAGAGCCAACACCCCCCACCCAGGGCCCCACATGCTGACTTCCCCCCACATTGGGGAGGGGCCCAGACCAAAACCACCATCCGGGGCCCCAATGCTGACTGCACCCACGCTGCTGGGGGGCCAAAGCCAACACCACCACCCGGGGGCCCCCACATCTGCTGCCCCACAGCGTGGAGGGGCCCATAGAGCCAACCCATCATCCGGGGGGCCCCACATCTGATGCCCCCAAGCTGCTGGGGGGCCCCATAGACCCAACCCCACCATCCGGGGCCCCCTGTGACGCACCCACAGCTGCTGGAAGAGCCATAGAGCCAACACCCATCTGGGGCCCCCACATGCTGCTGCCCCCAGCTGTGGAGGACCATAGACCCAACCCACCATCCGGGGGGCCCCCACATGCTGATGCACCCACACTGCTGGGGGGGCCATAGAGCCAATCCCCACCACCCAGGGGCCCCCATGCTGACTGCCCCCACAGCTGTGGAGGGTCCAAAGAGCCAACACCCCCATCCGGGGGACCCACATGCTGCTCCCCACAGTGTGGGGGGCCCAAGACCAACACCACCATCCGGGCCCCATATGCTGACTGCCCCCACAGCTGTGGGGGGAATAGGCCAAAACACCACCACAGGGGCCCCACATCTGACTGCCCCCACAGTTGCTGGAGGTCCATGACCAACTCACCATTGGGGCCCCCATGCTGAGGCAGCCCCAGTGCAGCGGGGCCATAGAGCCCACAACCCCATCCGGGGCCCCCCCACTTTTGCGTCTGGCTTGTGACATGTTGCATTGTCTTGTGGACGACCCCCATCCCCCGGGGTTTGACAACGGGGCATTATGGGTATTAGGTCAGCAAGGATAATTCATCCCAAAAAAGGGGTGAGGCCCCTTTTCACATGGGGGCCAAATGTCGGGAAAGATTTTATATTGGACTCTCTGTATTTGGGCCGCATTCATCTACCCTTCATTGAAAACAGTTGTCCTGTCCCGGCCCCCTAGCCTGATGCTGCCCCCACCATGTGTCCCTGCCCCCATAGCCTGATGCTGCCCCCACCATGTGTCCCTGCCCCCATAGCCTGATGCTGCCACCACCATGTGTCCCTGTCCCCATAGCACGATGCTGCCACCACCATGTGTCCCTGTCACCATAGCCTGATGCTGCCCCCACCATGTGTCCCTGCCCCATAGCATGATGCTGCCCCCACCATGTGTCACTGTCCCCATAGCCGGATGCTGCCCCTACCATGTGTCCCTGTCCCAATAGCATGATGCTGCCCCCACCATGTTGAACTGCCCCCATAGCCTGATGCTGCCCCCACCATGTGTCACTGCTGGGATTGTATTGGGCAGGTGATGAGCGGGGCCTGGTTTTCTCCACCACTTACAATTAACACCAAAAAGTTCAATCTTCGTCTCATCAGAGCAGAGAATCTTATTTCTCATAGTCTGGGATCCTTCGTGTGTTTTTTTGCAAACTGTCTTCGGCTTTCATATGTCTTGCACTTGTTGTTTTCTTGGCCTTTTTTCAGAGAATATGAATGATAACATAAACTCTTTTTCCACTCATGGTTCGTGGTTGGGTGAAGCCATTTATTGTCAAACTACTGTGTCTTCTCTTTTTAAATCATAATGACAACCAAAAACATACAAATGATCCTGATCAAAAGTTCTCATCCCCTGGTGATGTTGGCCCAATAACATGCACAGAAGTTCACACAGATGGGTTTTAATGGCTACAAAAGGTAACATCATCACCTGTGACCTGTTTGCTTGTAGTCAGTGTGTGTGCATAAAAGCTGAGTGAGTTTCTGGGATCCAGACAGACTCTTGCATCTTTCATCCAGCCACTGACGTTTCTGGATTGTGAGTCATGGGGAAAGCAAAAGAATTGTTAACGGATCTAGGGGAAAAGGTAGATGAACTGTATAAAACAGGAAAGGGATCCAAAAAGAAATCCACGGAATCGATAATGTCAGTCAGCAGTGCTCGAACTGTGATTAACAAATGGAAGATCAGGGGCTCTGTAAAATCCAAACCACGGTCAGGGAGGCCAACAAAAATTTTGGCCACAACTGTCAGGATGCAAAGAAAATCCCACAAATTACATCAGTTGAAATCCAGGACTCTGAAAACTCGCGGTGCGGCTGTTTCAAGATGCACAATAAGGAGACACTTGAAGAAAAATGGGCTGCATGGTCAAGTTGCCAGAATAAAGCCATTACTGTGCAAATGCCACAAAGTATCTTGCCTACAATACAGCACAGAGACAAGCCTCAAAACTTGTGGAACAAGGTCATTTGGAGTGATGAGACCAAAATCGTATTTTTTGGCCACAACCATAAACATTACATTTGGAGAAGTGTCGTCAAGGCCTATGATGAAAGGAACACCATTCCTACTGTAAAGCACGGAGGTGGAGCGCTGATGTTTTGGGGATGTGTGAGCTACAAAGGCAGAAAACTTGGTCAGAGTTGAAAGAAAGAAGAATGCAGCACGTTATTAGCAACATACTGGAGGCAAATTTGCACTCATCAGCCCAGAAGCTGCGCATGGGATGTACTTGGATGTTCCAACATAACAACGATCCAAAACACAAGGTCACATTGAGCTGTCATTGGTTACAGCAGAACAAAGTGAAGGTTCTGGAGTGGACATCTCATTCTCCTGACCTCAATATCATTGAGCCACTCTGGGGAGATCTCAAGCAAAGCACAGCTCATGCAAGACAGCCCAGGAATTTACAGGAACTGGAGGCTTTTTGCCAAGAAGAATAGGCAGCTTTATCATCTGAGAAAATAAAGAGCCTCATCCACAACTACCACAAAAGACTTCAAGCTGTCATTGATGTTAGAGGGGGCAATGCACAGTATTAAGAACTGGGGGATGTAAACTTTTTGATCGGGGTCATTTGGATGTGTTTGATTGTCATTGTGATTTAAAAAGAGAAAACACAGTAGTTTGACAATAAATGGCTTCACCCGACCACCCGACCACGGACCATGAGTGGAAAAAGAGTTTTTGTGTTGTCATTAATATTCTCTGAAAAAAGGCCAAGAAAGCAAAAATTCTGCTGGGGTATAGAAACTTTTGAGCGCAACTGTATATAGACCCCCTGTAGGTAGACCATCTGTAGGTAGTTATATACACACCCTGTAGGTAGGTATAGACCCCTGTAGGTAGATTTATAGGCCTCCTGAAGATAGGTTTATGTACACCCTGAAGATATATAGAGCCCCGTAGGTAGTTATGTGGGATAGTGGACCAACCGCATTATGTTCACTAAGTAAAGTCCTATGTATGACAATTGTGAAGTATTTAATTGTATTCTGCTGTTTGTCCACAAGATGCCGCTATTTCTGCTTTCTGAGATATGCAAATGAGGCACATGTTATAACACTCACAGGGCGTCGGCCTTTTTGGGGAAAAAAGGGGTTGAAAGACTTGAGAGGGCAAGCAGCAAGCAGCGGGGGGACAGGACCCGACCCCAAAGAAACGATCCGGGCTTCCCAAAAAACCCGGCCGGGTTTGGGAAAAAAAAAAAAAAAAAAATTTTTTTTTTTTTTTTGAGAGTGTCCGGGACTTGGGAAAGAGCCTGACTGCCTACACAGGCTTGTCCGCCGTGAGACCCCCGGGAAAAAAGGAAAAAGCTGCCGGGGGACAAAAGAGGACCATCGCAGCCAGCCCAAATCCACTCCCCCAAAAGGGATCTGCTTTCTGAGGACGGGAAATTTGGCCGGCCATCTTAAGGTACCTTTTTTGGATGCGTGCACGCAAAAGGCTCAAATGGGGGAAAGGGCCCTGCTACTAGTTTAGTTGGGTTTTTAGGTTCTTTTAAACGGGCCCCAAAGGGGGGGTTCCCCCAAACTAAAAATCCTTTTTTGGGGGGACTTGGAAAAGAGTGTCAAAACCACACCGTTACCCCACTTAAACCCCCCCGGTTAAACCTTTTTGGAGAAAATTTTTGTGTCAAAATGTGCCTTTGGGGGGGGGGAAAGGGAAAGGAGATTAATTTAAGTTGAAAACCCCACGGCTGTCCCCCGGGGCCCCTGCAACCCAACCACCACCCCAAAATTTGTTCCGGTTGGGTGCTTATGGTTTTAAAAAGGTAAGGGGGTTATGGGGCCCTTCAGAAACCCCAGGGGTTAGGTAAAGTTCCAGGCATCCGGGGATCCCACTCCTGGCGGCGCGGTGCAGCACGGGGGCCCCCAAGTTTATGTTTTTGGGATTCTGTTTTTGGGGGGATTGTTCAAAACTTTTCCAGAAAGTTCAAAAAAACAACCTGTTTTTTTAGACCGGTGTTGGAGTCGTGTTCTTTGCCCGGGGACTTCGCTGTTTTCCCGGGGGAAAAACCCTGCCCCCCGGGAATATTTCCGGTTTAAAAAAATTGGCGTATTCTTTGCAAGGAACAGCGTTTTCGTTATGGACAGAGCTGCGGGGGGGTTTTCCCCCCGGCGTCAATGGCCCCGGGCCCAGACCAAGCTCAAGGTTCCCCAAAAACCCTAAAAAAAAAAAAAAAAAAAAAAAAAAAAAAAAAACAAACCCCCCCAAAGGGGTTTAGGGCCCCCTTTAGGGCCACAAATTGAAAATCCCCCCCCCAAAATTTTTTGAGGGGAAAGAAAAAAAAACATTGCGGGAAATGGACGGAAAGAGGGGCATAGCCCGCTAAAATATGTAACTTAGCACCTTTTGTTGACCCGGTTTTTGGGGAGTCGTGTTTTTTTGCTTTTGATTTCCCGTTTGTTTTCCCCGGTTAAAACCTGCCCTCGGATTTCGGTTTAAACATAAGGTAAAATAGGGGCCCTTTAGGGGGAATTTTTTGGCCCTGTCTAGGTAATTATAGAGGTTTCCCATGGTAGGTTTATAAGCCCTCAATGGGTAGGTTTTTGCCCCATTGTGGGTTTAAAAAATGCCCCCCAATGTAGTTGGAAAGTAAATGGGCCCCCTGCGGGGTATTAGCCCCCCCTGAAGGAATATTTCCCCCCTTTAATACACTCGCTTGGGGGGGAAAATGGGAAAACGCAAGTAATTTTTTTCTTTTTTTTGTTTTTTTTAAAAAATTTGGGGGGGCCCTAGACCTCCCCCAAAGGGGGGTCTTTACTTTTACAGGTTTTCTTTAAAAATACGGGCAAAAAAGGGATAAAGGACCGTGTATGAAAGGTAAAAGAACATTTTGGCTACGGGGAAGAAGAAAATTTCCCCAGACCCCCGCTAAAAAAATTTCAACCTGGAGACGGGGTTGCTTTTTCATAACAAGAAGATAAAAGAGCGGGAAAAATTAAAGAACCTCCTTGGGAGTAAAAACCCATGTTTTAAAAATGGGGTTGGGGTTGGCCCAAATTCACAATATGTGAGGTCCAATAAAGTTTTAAAAAAATGGACGTAGAAAAAAAAATTCTGCATCAAAATTTTGGGCTCCGTCCATGAAACCTTCAATACAGTGTGCCCTGGGGGAGTGAAAACAAATTTGTTTTTTTGAAAAAAAACAAGAGCGCTTTCCCGGCCAAATAGGGCTGGGTTTCCAATTTTTATTTAAAAACAAAAAAAACAATTGATTAAAAGAATTGAACCCTTTTTTTGGGGCTAGTGACCTACAAAGGGAAGAAAAGAAACCCACAAAAAACTACCAGAGGATTATACCCAAGAGTTTCCCCAAATTTTAAAATTATAAGACCAAGGTGGTTTTATTCAAAGGGGATAAGATGTGGGGGGGTTTGATGTTACAGGTTATGCTTTTCCCTTTTGGGTGAGCCTTTTCCAAATCGGGGGTCAAAGGGGGCCAGTTTTTTCCCCTTTTTTTTGACAGGTGAGACGGGGAGTCATTTGGTGAAAAAAAAAAGGGGGAACGCCATAAAACATTACTAATGGTGGGGGCAATTGTGTTGAGTTTTTTTTAGAACCCCCCTAGAACGGGAATAAAGAGTCTTGACAATTCTGCCCGGATTTACTTTTGGCCCAAACATTTTCGGGGGCCCGACCCTCAAAGGGATTTTGAGATCCAGCCCGGCCCCCCCACAAAATTTTGATGAAATTCCTGTGCATATTAATTGAAGTCTAAGGGGGGGAAAAACCCCTTAAAATTTGACGGTTATCTTTGATATCACAAAAATTTAGGTTCAAGTAAATCGCTAAAACCAAGGCCCGGAAAATTGATTTTGGAAAACCCCCCTTAAAAGGGTTCGGAAATTGGGTTCCAAACCCAAAGGGAAAAAAAGCTTTCCCTTTAGCCCCCCTTTTATTTTGGTTTTCCCCTTTGGGGGCTTTTGGTTCTTAAGACCCCACACATTTTGATAAAATAAAACCAACCCCATTTTATTAGGTTTTGAAATCAAAATCTAGGTAATTTCCAAAGGGTTAAATTTAAATTTTTTTCCGCAACCTATTCCTTTTTTTTACTGAGATAAAAATGTCATTATTTACATTCTTTTGCTCTAAAAATTTGGTTTTAATTTAAACAAAATTTTCACATCCCCTTTAATTTGTTTTTGTTAAATTTTTTTTTCTCTTTGATAAAAAACCTGTTGGCTGATGTGTTTTAAAGCCAGGGGTTTTTCCATGAAAGGGGCTGCCAGGGTTTAAATTATTTTATGGGGGCATTTTAACAACTTGGGGGGCCCAAAAAATTTAAAGCTTCACTGGTGACCCCAAAATTTAATCCCCCACGGTGGCCCCAAAATCAAATTCACCTGGGGGGCCCCTGAATCAACTCTTTGGTGGGCCCCAAAAATAAACCCTTAACGGAGGGCCCCAAAAATAAACTTCACTGGGGGGGGCCCCAAGAATAAAACCCCAAATTTTGGGACCCACAAAAAAAAATTTTTTTTTCCCCCTGGTGACCCCTTTTAAGCATAAACCTCCAAAAAATTTTGGGCCCCCAAAAATCAACCCCACAAATTGGGAAATTTCCCGAATCAAAAAAAAACTGGTGGGGCCTCAAGAATCAACCCAAACTGGTGGGGCCCCAAAATAAAAAATCCCTGGGTGACCCAAGATTCAATTTCAACTGGGGGACCGAAGAATCTTTTTGACTGGTGGCCCCCCCCCCCAAAGAATCAACTTCCCCAGGGGGTCACAAAATCTTCCCCTGGTGGTCCCAAAAATTCAACTCCTGGTGGGCATCAAGATCCTCCACTGGGGGCCCCCCAAGAAAAAAACTTACGGGGGGGGCCTTTCAAAAATTAACCCACTAAAGGCCCCAAATAAAAAAACCCCACTGGTCCCCCCCAAATAATCAATTTCCACGGGTGGGCCCAAAAATTCCCCCCCCCACTGAGGGGCCCAAAGAATAAACTCTTTTGGGGGTTATAGAGGCAACTAAACCTGTTGACCCCCAAAGGGAATCAGCTAAACTGTTGGGCCTCAAGACCCAAACCTCCACTAGGGCCCCAAATGATTTAAACTTTTAAAATTTTTAAATTTAAAAAAAAATTAATTGTTGGCAGGGGGCAGTTTCTCCCATCTAAACGCAGATGGCTGTGACAAAAAAGAAAGTAAATAAACCAAAAATTTTTGGCTTTAAAGAGAAAAAATTTGTTTTTCCCCCTTTGTTTTTTTTCCAAACCCAAATTTGGCACCCTACAGTGCCCTTTTGTGGGGGGGGGGGGGGGAATG
This sequence comes from Phyllomedusa bahiana, assembly GCA_025379985.1. Lineage (NCBI taxonomy): Eukaryota > Metazoa > Chordata > Amphibia > Anura > Hylidae > Phyllomedusa > Phyllomedusa bahiana. The sequence goes on along the minus strand of JAODAL010014304.1, from coordinate 952 downwards.
GACCCCCCTTTTTGGAAATTAAATTTTTTTGAGACTCACCGTTAAGTTGATTTTTGGGTTTACCCACCAGGGGGAGCCCCCTTTTTTTGGCCCGCCGGGGGTTTGTTTCCTTGGTCCCCAACCCAGAAAAGAGTTAATATTTTTTTTCACTCACCGGCCCCTTTAAATTAGGAACCCTGAAAAAACGCTCTTTAAACCCCAAACTTTTTTTTCCAAATTTAAGCCAATCACAGGGCCCGGGCAACTCAGGAATTTAGGCATGTAAAAAAAGGCCCAAGAAAAATCCCCAGCAGTTAAAAAACCGAGCTTCGTATGGGGAAGAAAGGTGTTTTGGTTCCCTTTGGGAAAAGTGGCAGGGTTTTTTTGGGCCAAAGGGCTGGTCTGAGATTTCGGGAAACTGCGGGATCTCCTGGGTTTTTCCCAACGCACAACCATCTCGGGGTTTACAGGGGAAAGGTCCAAAAAAAGGAAAAAACACCCCAGTGAGGCAGCCCTTGTGTAGGGGGAAAAAGGCCTTTTTGATGCCAAGGAAAAAAGGAGAATGGGCAGTTTGGGTTTCCCGTGCTAGAAAAGCAACATTGATTTAAAATACCCAACCCTTTAAAAAAACCAAGGTGGGCAGAAGGATCTTGAATGCAAATTTACTGCAAAATTTTGGGAGGCGTTTGGGCTACAGCACCAAAAGACCAAAACCGGGGGAATTTCCTTTAGCTAAGGAACGGGAAAACTGGGGCTCCAATTTCCCCAAAGCCTATGAATTGGACAGTAGAAGTTTGGGAAAAAACTTTGGGCCTGGTTGATGATCCCCGTTTTTTTCGGGGCTGGCCCATTCGGTTTGGTAGGGCCCAAAATTTTTGGCCCGCCCAAACAAAATGAAGCATGGATCCATCCTGCCTGTAAAAAGGGTTTTGGCTGGGTGGGGGTGTCAGGGTGGGGGGAAAATATTTTTTGG